>JAAALK010000286.1:56847886-57097742 GCA_019279435.1 Zizania palustris
GCTGGAACTTTATTATCAAAAAAAGAACAACGCTGAGGGAGAACAGATGTAGATGACTACCACGCAACATTAAAATAAAATTTAAAAAGAATGATAAAAAATTGTGGAGTGGAAAATAGTCCAGTAATCAATAGGATAAACAGTGAGAACCAAATTTGCGAACAGATCAAGAATATGGGTCTTTATGGCCTGCATGTTCTATTTTTGCTTGCATTATGAACAAACAAACAGGTGAAACAAACTCTACCATCTGCTCATCACAAAAGGAGAACATCTTGCTTGAGTATTTATCATGAAAGCAGAAATAATAGCAGTACAAGAATCAATAAGGAAATCAACAGCAGAAGCTCAAATCACAGTCATGTAGGAAGGAAAAGGATACCTCAAGAAGCTCAGAACCCCAAGGTGGACTTGTATGAAGTGTATGGCGATCATACTCGACAAAAAAATCTCTTATTCTTTCATTAACTGGAAATAACGAAGAACATAGTCTTAAACGCAGCCTGAAAACAGTTTTGCCATCCTCCAGGTAGTCCATTCTCTCCTGTATAAGAAATGGAAATTTAAGTAAAATATAGTAATATACTACAGTGAATGTATTTGAACATGGAATCTGTACTGGTTGTGAACGAAAAGGAAAAAAACAAAGACAAGCAACAAACCTTTCCACTTTCCTGTAGATAATGTGGAGCAAGTTCTCTTAAAATTGGCAAAGATACATCTGAAAGTAACCTACATATTCAAAATAATATTGCATATCAAAATTCAATAAGGTATTGCATGCACTTTGGAACTCATTAAATTTGTGGTAACAAATGAGATGGTATGTGATTGTGAATTGTGATCTAATTGTCTGGATGGTCAGTGAATGTTAATGTAAAGCCAAAAATCTGCACATATACTAAAAGAATTCAACTACTGGTATTTGATCAAAAGGGTGGTTAATATGATAAGCAGCATTGCCATTCAGGATTGCTAGTGAATACCAGTGCTTTCTTTGATTGTTAGTTACACAGCAAAATGACAAATATAAGTGCCGATCTGAATTTCATTATCTGATGTAATCAAACCATGAAGCATCAATTTGATGTGAGTCCCATATATGAAGCAACTAGCCAAGATTAATTCAATACAAATATTTGTACTTTGAAAACAAGAGGACAAAACTAAATAGGGGTGCATACTGAATGTGTGTCGACAGTGGAAGTACAGCATATCCCATGACAACCTGAAGGAAGAACATGTTAGCTACTAGCAGAATGCACATGAACCGAACAAGTGTACCCTTAATGACAAGGAACAGGAAGAGGCATACTGGTTTGGGGGCCTCAAGCTTCATTTGGAGATCTACATGGAAAAAGGTGAACAGAAGATGATGTTGGGGTGTCAAGAGAGCAGGAAGACTGATTTTAATTTCATCATGGTAGCAAGCCATTCTTGTTCCTACAGCAACCTGGGTATGAACCCACTTCTCTAGTGTTGTACTCCGATCCCTTGGATGAACGGCCTGAAACTCGATGCATAGTGCCTAAGCATACTGAATAAACAAAAACACCTAAAAGTGAAGAGTTTAATAGTTGGGTAAACAAACCTCCGATGGAGGTTTACGGATGTCAGAATCATCCTTTCTCAATTCCACTCTTACAAATAGATTTCTTTTACGACTCAAGCTAATAGTCAGTGGGTACACATAGAGGCAATGGAAAAGTTGTGAAAATGGTTCGCTTCGGGTCATCATCCGAAAGTCAAAGGCTTGAAACTGAAACAGAAGAGAATGTGTGTCATACAAACAGGAAAGCAGGTGTTATCCTATGGTGCAAGTCTCAAAATTAGTACTCCAACACAAAATAAGGCAGGTGAGGAACTCTTCTAGTTACATTTTCACCACTCTCTGTATTAGAAGCTTGACCATTCTGATGTGCGTCTTTCTGAATAATGGTACTAGAATTCAGAGAACCATGGATCCCATCAAAGCTACTCCTGTTGTATCTGCCATTATTGAGCTCACCAGCATCATTCAAATCATTGGCCATGCTACCACCTTCAGAATTGTTATCCATGTCATAATGGCCATTATGAAGTTTTTCCACCTCTAACCTCAGTACACCTTTCACTGGTTTGTGTACTTTCCGTTTGGGATCCTACACATGAACAAAAAAAAATAGCATAATCAATTATATCTCTGTTAACAATATAAATTGGTTGTGCTTGGCTTCTTTTCTTACTTGGAGGGAGTCCTCTATGTAGCTTTCCTTCACTTTGTTTAAACTTGAAATCTCTACAATAACTGAGCTTCCATTTGAATAATGGTTGAGTTTTCCATCTACGGTGAGCTTGGAAATAGGCTCCACAATACTATCTTGAGAACTTGAGCCAGACATACTTGGGGCTAGAGGGCTACTAGGAGAAGCAGCACCACCAGTATGGTTCTCAAACAGCGGAATCATAGCCCATGCAAATGACTCTCTATACGGCATGATCCGAGACCAAACTTGCAGCTTTTGCTTCTCTTTCTCAGTCAAGTGAACCTACCACGAATGTTAGCACAAGGGTAATAAGTGCACATGACACACCTAAGGGGATCAACACTGAATTTTTTACAAATGAAGATTTCTTTCTTACAGGTTCTTTACGAGAATAAACAGAAGGTGTTACTCCCCCTTCCTCCGTAGCAGCTTTCTCTAGTTGAATCAGAAGGCACACTGATGGTGAAGGGGCATCCAATGAAAAAACGCCTCGTCGATCTATAGAAGCCTGAGCCTAATTGAATACAAAAGAAAATAAATGTTTAGTATGAATGCAAATAAGATGCTTACAGAATTTCAGCATAATATCAAGCTATAATTGTTTCTGTTTGTAACATCCAACAGCAAAATATTAGAGGGACGAAATATGGCCTAGAAGGAAGTTTTTAATTGCTCCTTACATCTTGCATTTCTGTTGGGAGTATATGAAAATAGAAGTCCTCTGACAATTTTTCTCTTCTGTCTCTGTTGTACAAGCAGATTGTACCACTAAAAGGCTCTGCAAATGATATGTGGTTAGAAGGTTGGTCAACATCAAGTCTAGCAGTTAAGAGACAAGCAAGCTATTGCGTTTATTTTTGCTCACCAACTAATCCAGCTTGGAATGACAAAGATAGTACCTTGACAGTTATCTTCAATCCACTGTAATCAGTAGAGAACAGTTTAGAACATTGGAATAACAATAAAAATCGCTCAGAGCAAGAAGGGGAAACAAAGCAAAGATATGTGTAATGCTTGAGCATGAGTTTGAAAACCTGTTGTTGATTGCAGGGATACTTTCTGGCACCCGTTGGCCGAATATCAAAGATCTCTCATTTTCCCAATCAAATGCAGGTTCATATGCCGGTAAAGGTGACAGACTGCAGTGCTGAAAAAACAATAACATGTCATCAATGCCCTACATCAAGATGACAATTGCTGTAGGCTGTAGCACATGCTAATGTCATCCATATGGTTTGAATGGTTGAATGATAAAGTATAGGCATTACAGATGTTGAGTGATGGACAGGAAAAAGGAGAGCATGGTTCAAGAAGCTGCTAGGTGCAGGTGGATCAGCAGGGTGTAGGCGCCTAGCCAGCGCCTAGGAGCTAGGACCAATTTGATAAATCAGAAAGCGCTTGAGAAGTACTACAATTGATTGAATGCATGAATGGATTCACTGATTCAGACAAGTAAACTGAGTGCACAAAATGTTCACAGGCATTACAGTAGAAGAAACAAAGGGCTAGCATATAAGTGAACTGACTAAAGAATTAAGCATGAGATAGCTTTTATCCAGCCCAAATATCCTACTGTATAGGCACTTCACACTTGGATTGATTGCAGATGAGGTGGTTTAGCAAGCAGTAAGGCACTAAAGATGCAGTAGGCAGGTAAATAATATTATAAGCATCTATCTAACTAGAAATCAAATGAACTCCCACATACTTTTTTTGAAGATGAAGCAGGCATTTCAGTTTCATATATTTGTCTCCCTGAGGTGCTTGGTGTATCATCTTCAGTAGTTTCATCGGGCTTGGATTGCCTCACGTTACAAAGCTGCAATTCTGTGACAAAGAAATAATATAAATTTATACTCTGCGCAGTGTATGAGAAACTAATTCGGCTGTGGTAGAATACCTGTTTCTATGTCTGTGTCAGGTCCCTCGAAAATTTGATTTTGAAAGGATGGTGGTGCAACATTTTCATATCGTCCATATTTGCAATCATCTTTCACAAAATCAGCCTTATAGCACTGAACCAGTTCATTTAGATGTGGCCATTGATCTAAATTTTCATTAAGCTGAAATTAAAAAAAAGGATATTAAAATCATGCAGCCTTAGTCATTGGGTTTTGTTTTGTCAACTGTGATAAAAGGAGCAAAATGGGACATTTTCAACTTAGGATGTTCAATACTAATGTACAGGGAAGAATTTTATAATCGAATGCTACTGGTGAGAAATATGGAGTTATTAACACATATACCATAGTATTGCAGTTCCAATTGTAAATGGTCTACACTCTACAGCAATGCAATGAAGAATTCAACAAAACACATTTCCGTATAAGTAGCATATCAGAAAACAATATAGCATTGCAAGGCTAACCATATAAAACAGCCAATGTGTCTAACCCCACATACGCAAGCATACTAGCAATAAGGAGATTGGACAACTGCATCCCACAGTACAGATTTCATCTCAACAGCACTAGAAAGTAGAAATCACCACCGTCATTTTATACTTCTCGGCTCTCACCGGCCACCGCACAATGAACGCACTTAGAAAACATAAGCGCAACCGAAGCTGATACGTTGAGGTCTCCACCACCACCATGCCTTTTTCACTACATTCCAAACATCTCCATCTCCAGCCCAATACACGCAGCACCCACATTCGCACAACCAAATCAACAGCCCCACGAGCATGACTAGAGAGTGATACGTACCAGTGGATCCAGCTCCAGGTTCCCTCCCAACGACTGCCGCGGAATACGCTTGAACCGCTGCCCCTCCCCCGTCGCCGCGGCGGAATCCATCGCCGCCACCTGAGTCGCCACCCCACCCACCAAAACCAATTAAGCACAAATCCGCGAAGCGCAGAACAGCACTAATCAGCAAGCATCATCAACCAAAACACCCCAAAAAATCCAACAAGACGCCGTACCTTAGCGAGGGAGCTCACGAATCTGAGCTCAGGATCTCGCCGCCGCGGCCCAGATCCGGGCGAGCGACGCTTACCCGAGAAGCGAAGCCGCGCCGAAGTCCTCCACCCACCCGCTGCACCAACCCGAGCACTAGCTAGAGGGCAGGCGCTGGGGTAGAAAAGGCGAGGCTATCGCCACTCATTGCCCATTGCTTCCGCTCGCCATCTCCAGCTTCGCTCTCACCAGCGCGAGGGTTTGGTGAAGTGGAGAGGAAGCGAGGGGACGGAGCAAAGCAGCATGTGGGATTCGGAGGGACCAAGTGTTTTTTTAGCGGAAAAGGTAGGGAAATGCAAGGTGTTAAAAAAAGGAAAAATTACTCGCATGCCATTATATTTTTCAGAAATTGCCTATATACTATTGTCAGTGACTGTGGCGGCCCCCATCTGTCAGACACACCGATGGCATATTAGCAAACCGTAAAAATTGTAATGGCACGGAAAAAATTAACCCTTAAAAAGAACAAAGATTTGGATTGGCTTCTAGGCAACGGCAGACATGTTACCCTTTAGATCCGAACCAACATTTTATACTATGTCAGATTAAAAGACTAACTTAGATTTGAATATGCATACACAATACCATTGTGATACAACGGGACGTAACAAAATCGAAAATGCAACTCAAATACCAGGGAAAAATCATTCTTTTATTTCCTTTAAAAACCTTTTGAAATGCGAACTGTTCGCGCTCCAGCACACATCGACGAACGCCTCGCTGTGAACAGGCTCAATGACAGCGGCAGACTGCTGTATCTGATGGGGCACGTCATAGTTTGTACCTTGGAATCTTGGATGGCTTTCACTTGGGATTGCATCCCGGAGATTGCATTCGAATGGGTTTTGTTAGGTTAGAGCATCAATGGTGCTCTGCGCTGTGCTGTTAAAGCGATTTGCAGGAGTGGAGAGAAGACAAGTCATCAAGCTAATTCCACCCACTACCGCAGACAAATCTAGCAAAAATGACCTCGACGTGACATCTTACATCAATACTACTCCGTATTTGCTAAATAATCAACGCATGTACGTGAGGAGAAAGGTCATCACTGGCATCGATGTGTAAGGCCTTTGTTGATGGATCGGACATGCATATTCGGACCTTGTCGCCTTTGTTTGAGATATCGCCATCGGATTCTACCATCGCCATTGTTAAATAAATTAGTAGTTTTCCCTTATATTCAGAAAGATTGTAATAGAATTATATAGAAACGGAAGATTTGGCTGGTATAGATAGAAAACATATATTTGTTTTGTTAGTTTCCATATGTATTAGGATTGCCGGCTAAGTCATCTGCTCTCTATATATTTGCATGTATTTCTGGCTCTTAAGGGCACCAATAAACATGTAATCACCCACCGAAGGTGCTTCCCGTAATCAAGCTTCTGCTCCTCTGATTTCTGATATGGTATCAGAGCTGTAGACAAACCCAAAACAGATCTCTGTCATGGCTAGCTCTTTCTCTACCGTCAATCCTCTTCTCGGCTTCCAGATTTCAGAGAAGCTGGGCAAGCAGAACCATGCGCTATGGAGTGCGCAGGTCCTCACTGCTATACGCGGTGCTAGACTCGATGGCCACATCAACGGCATGACCGTTGCTCCAGTGATGCAGATCGAGCACAAGACGACGGACAATAAGGTGACAATGATCTCCAACCCAGCCTACCAGGAGTGGTTTGCCACGGACCAACAAGTCCTTGGCTTCCTCTTCTCATCTCTATCATGGGAAGTTTTAACTCAAGTTGCTACATCAAGAACGGCGGTTGAAGCTTGGCGTGCCATAGAGGGCATGTTTACCTCTCAGACGCGTGCTCGCTCGCTGAACGTTCGCCTCTCCCTCACAACGACACGCAAAGGTAACATGAGCATCTCTGAATATTTTGGGAAGATGAAATCCCTTGGAGATGAAATTGCTGCTTCAGGCAAACCGATAGATGAAGAAGACATGGTAGCTTTCATACTGAATGGACTAGATGATGATTTTGAACCTGTTATTGCTGCTCTGGTAGCAAGGATAGAACCTATCACCATGACAGATATATACTCCCAATTGTTGAATTTTGAGAACAGGCAAGCTCTCCGTGACAGTGGCTCCTCTGTGAATGTTGCAAACCGTGGGCGTGGAGGACAGCCCACTCGTGGAAGAGGTGGTCGTGGTCGTGGCACATCTCGTGGCCGCGGCAATGGTGGACGCGGTCGAGGCAGCATCAACCAGCAGCGCATCGACAACAAACCTATATGCCAGGTTTGCTACAAAAAAGGTCATGTGGCCTCTGATTGCTGGCATCGTTTTGATGAAGATTATGTACCTGAAGAGAAGCATGTAGCTGCTGTTACACCCAGCTATGGAGTGGATACAAATTGGTACCTTGACACAGGTGCCACCGACCATCTTACCGGTGAATTGGACAAGCTGACTGTTCGGGAAAAATACAAGGGGAACGATCAGATTCATGCGGCAAATGGTGAAGGTATGGAGATTAAGCATATTGGTCATTCTGTTGTTTCTACCCCTAACCGAAATTTGTATCTTAATAATGTTCTTCATGTACCTCGTGTTACAAAAAATCTCATATCTGCTCATCGCCTTGCCATGGATAATTTTGCATTCCTTGAAATTCACCCCAAATATTTTTTGATTAAGGACCAGGCCACGAGGAACACAATTCTTAAGGGGAGATGCTATCGAGGTCTCTACTCTCTTCCTTCTTCACCAGCAAAGCAAGCTTTTGTGGTCACACCATCCTTTTTGAAGTGGCATAGTCGCTTAGGTCACCCATCTACTCCAGTTGTTACAAGAATCCTTAGCACAAACAACCTCCCATGTCTCTCTGAGTCTAATAAAGAGTCAGTTTGTGATGCTTGTCAAAAGGCTAAAAGCCATCAACTGCCCTATTCTAGGTCTTTAAGTGTTTCTCACCATCCTCTGGAACTTATATTTTCTGATGTCTGGGGTCCTGCTCCTAGTTCTATCAATGGAAAGAAATACTATGTTAGCTTTATTGATGATTATAGTAAGTTCAGTTGGATCTATCTCCTTAAAAATAAGTCCGAGGTGTTTGAAAAATTCCATGAATTTCAAAAATTGGTTGAGAGACACTTTGATCGAAAAATTCTAGCTATACAAACTGATTGGGGTGGAGAGTATCAAAAACTTCATCCTTTCTTTAACAAAATTGGCATATCCCACCATGTCTCTTGTCCATATACTCATCAACAGAATGGGTCTGCAGAAAGAAAACACCGTCATATAGTAGAAGTTGGTCTAGCTTTACTTGCTCATGCCTCTATGCCACTCAAATTTTGGGATGAAGCTTTCATTGCTGCCACATATATTATTAATCGCATTCCGAGTAAAGTAATCAATTTTGATACCCCCTTAAAACGGTTGTTCAAACAACAACCAAACTATAGCTCCCTTCGAGTTTTTGGGTGTGCCTGCTGGCCGAATCTTCGTCCTTATAATACTCATAAACTCCAATTTCGATCAAAACAATGTATTTTTCTAGGGTACAGCACAATTCATAAAGGTTTCAAGTGCCTTGATCCTTCATCCGGACGAGTTTATATCTCCCGTGATGTCATATTTGATGAAAATGTGTTTCCTTTTTCTAAAATGCATTCCAATGCTGGTGCTAGATTACAATCAGAAATTTTGCTTCTTCCATCCTCCCTTGTTTCTCACGGCCATGATCAAGGGGGAGAATATCAACAGAATGATCATATGCCTCCTAATGTTGCTAATGATTTTTTTGAAGAAAATATAGGTGACAGTGACAATACAAGTGAAAACAACATAGGAGACAACACAGATACTCAGCAGCAGCACACATCTGGTGTCGAGCAACAAATTTCAGACGTCAACACTCAACAGCAGTTGTTACCTTCTCCACCTCTTAGTCAGCAGCAAGTGCCAGCTTCTTCATCTCAAAATGTGGTTGCCTTCCCAACTGAAGATACACTCGTCCCATCAGGACATGAATTTTTGCATGCTACTGAGTCCCAGGTTGTTGCAGCCGATCCATGTGAATCCCTATCCGGTGCAGATGTTGCTCCCTCCGAATCCTCTGAAGCATTGCCGAGTGATGGTGCAAACACAACAGGGGGTAACACATACACTTTGGAGGCTGATTTTCCATCTATTTCTGCACCAATCAGACCTCAAACACGTCTGCGTAGTGGAATACGCAAAGAGAAGGTATACACTGACGGTACAGTTAGATACACTTATTTTACATCATCTGGTGAACCTCAAACTCTAGATGAAGCTTTTAATAATAAAAATTGGAAAGAAGCAATGGATGCAGAATACATGGCACTAATGAAGAACAAGACTTGGCATTTAGTTCCGCCTCAGAAAGGAAGAAATATTATTGATTGTAAGTGGATCTATAAGATCAAAAGAAAGGCAGATGGCACTTTAGACAGGTACAAAGCTCGTTTGGTAGCAAAAGGTTTCAAGCAAAGATATGGCATAGACTATGAAGACACGTTCAGTCCTGTTGTTAAATCTACTACTATCAGAATAGTTTTGTCTGTTGCTATATCTAGAGGCTGGAGTCTGAGACAGTTGGATGTACAAAATGCTTTTCTCCATGGGGTATTAGAAGAAGAAGTGTATATGAAGCAACCTCCTGGATATGAAAAATCACACTTACCTGACTATGTTTGCAAGTTAGATAAAGCCTTATATGGTCTAAAACAGGCACCTAGGGCATGGTATTCAAGACTAAGTAATAAGCTTCAAGAGTTGGGATTTAAGTCCTCAAAGGCAGATACATCTCTATTCTTCTATAGTAAAGGTGGTGTTACTATTTTTATGTTAATCTATGTTGATGACATTATTATAGCTAGCTCTGTGCCTAGTGCAACCTCAGCCCTGTTGCAGGACCTTGGAAAGGAATTTGCCTTGAAGGATTTGGGTGACCTTCACTATTTTCTTGGTATTGAAGTAAGTAAAGTATCTAATGGAATATTACTAAGTCAAGAAAAATATGCTTCAGATATATTGAGAAGAGCAGGAATGCATGATTGCAAACCAGTAAACACACCATTGTCCACTTCAGAGAAACTATCTATTAATGAAGGAACCTTGCTTGGACCAAAGGATGCTACACAGTATAGAAGTATTGTTGGAGCACTACAATATCTAATATTGACAAGGCTAGATATTTCTTTTCCAGTAAATAAGGTTTGTCAGTTTATTCATGCTCCAACCACAGAACACTTGATAGCAGTGAAGAGAATTTTAAGATATGTCAAACATACAGTTAAATTAGGACTTAAGATATGTAAATCTTCATCCTTGCTTGTGAGTGGTTTTTCAGATGCAGATTGGGCAGGGAATCTTGATGACCGTAGATCCACAGGAGGATTTGCTGTATTCTTGGGATCCAATCTTGTATCATGGAGTGCAAAGAAGCAAGCAACCGTATCACGGTCAAGTACAGAATCCGAGTACAAAGCTCTAGCAATGCAACTGCTGAGATCATTTGGATTCAAACTTTATTACAGGAACTTGGAATCCCAACACCTCATACTGCAAAGATTTGGTGTGATAACATTGGAGCCAAATATATGTCTGCTAATCCGGTTTTTCATGCACGCACTAAACACATAGAAGTTGATTATCACTTTGTGAGAGAGAGAGTAGCAAGAAGATTGCTGGAAATTGAATATATCTCTACCAAGGATCAGATTGCCGACGGCTTCACCAAAGCTCTTGCCGTGAGACCTTTTGAGATGTTTAAGAACAATCTAAATCTCGTGAGATCAGATTGAGAGGGAGTGTTAAATAAATTAGTAGTTTTCCCTTATATTCAGAAAGATTGTAATAGAATTATATAGAAACGGAAGATTTGGCTGGTATAGATAGAAAACATATATTTGTTTTGTTAGTTTCCATATGTATTAGGATTGCCGGCTAAGTCATCTGCTCTCTATATATTTGCATGTACTTCTGGCTCTTAAGGGCACCAATAAACACGTAATCACCCACCGAAGGTGCTTCCCGTAATCAAGCTTCTGCTCCTCTGATTTCTGATAGCCATGGCCTTCGTCGTCGTATCAAGTGCATGGAGCAGGCAGCAGGGCTGTTCAGCATGTGAGGAGGATATAGTAATGCTAAAACTACCCAACTGTTTGACTTGAGGAGAATATAATGAACATTTTAAAAGTTTTGGTTGAACAGTGTCCAAATTTAAAGTTTATATATGGTCGCGCGCGCGTGTGTGTGGAATTTTAGGATTTATGTGTAGCTAAAACGGAGTGCCGGTTGCTACAAACTATCGAAGTTCTAGGTGATTTTCAGCAAATATAATCTACCAGGTAACTTCAACGCGAGCTTATACTTGTGATACACTATCGAACAAATCAACACAACTCTTGTAGTACTGTATATAAAATCATAGCGGTTTAATTAAAGGCCCTACATTTCTTCCGGTTATGAACTTAGGTTCACTTTAAATTCCATTTCCCAACTGCAGTGCTCCCCTGTTCCCACGTCTACGATTAATCAATCCCCATGAAATCAGAACCCAGCAAATCTCCTCTTTAGAGCATCTCCAATGATTGTCTATTTCACTAGCTATATTCACTCTCTTTCTTACGTGGATAGAAAATGTGGGGAAAAAGAGAATAGATAACGACGAGCTAATAGATAGGAGATTTCACGTATTCCAAGAAACTAGGTGTATTACGTGTGGGACCAAGCACTAGTGGTGAAATAAATTATTATTTTTATTCTTCTCTCAGCTCCACATCAGCTAGCTATTTGAGACAACCATTGTGGATGCTCTTAGAACATCTCCAATGGTTGTCTATTTCACTAGCTAGATTCACTCTCTTTCCTAGGTGGATAGAAAATGTGGAGAAAAATAGAATAGCTAGCGACGAGCTAATAGATAGGAGATTTCGTGTATTCCAAGAAACTGGGTGTATTACGTGTGGGACCAAGTACTAGTGGTGAAATAAATTATTATTATTTTTCTTCTCTCAACTCCACATCAGCTAGCTATTTGAAACAACTATCGTGATGCTACTAGCTGTTACAAAAGGCATGAGCTGAACTTTTAGAAATCAAAAACGGTTTCAACAGAAATGCCACAGCCCTCCCCCTCTCTCTGGTCTATCTCCTCCTGTGTTGCAAGTCCATTCTCATCATCGTCGATCGTACGGGCCTACGGATTTCACAAGACAGCATCATCATCCAGTCGCCTGGACCAGCCTAGCTATACACACTACCACTAGCTACCAGTACAACCGACGTGGTTAGAAAATTACACACATACGTGAAACCAAAGGAACTCGAGCCGGGGCAAGGACTAAGGAGACGGTGACCTTTTTTTTTCAAGCCGACGTGTGGTGTTGGCGACGCCGCGGCCGGCGTCGTCTTTCTACTTGGCTCATGTGCCCCACGCGCCGCTCCACGGCACACTCTCCGCTGTCCACTCCCATCCCGTGATCCCTTCGAAACACCGCAAAAACCACCGCGCGCGCATGCAATCTCTACCGATCCGGTTACGTTTAAGAGCATCCAAGAGCTAGCACGTGCATTCTTATCTGTTACTTCCGGCATGTTTAATTGATTTTTTTAAAAAAAACTTCCGCCGGAATCTTGATAAAAACTGTCGCAGGTGTTGAGTTGTATTAGGATGATAATTTGTAATATTTTGTTTCAGTCAGCTTTCGTTGTGTGCTTGAAGAATACAATGTTTTTCACGAATCTAAGTGTTGAGTTAAGCTGTTTTATCTAGTTTTAAATTTTCTAGACTTGACATTGTTTTTTTTAAAAAAAAACGAAACCAAATACTTTTAACTTTTTTGCCGGCCTCTCATCTGAGAGACTACTTTTGTAAGATGTGCAAGGTTGGTGAGTCCCATAATCCAGAATAGTGCAGGTCTGCAGCTAGTACATAATTTGGGTGGAATTTTCAGTACGTAGTTTCGGTCGATCTGCGAGTTGCAGCCAACTAGCCAAGTGACAACCGCAAAATCAAAGTGGACGCTGACGGTTGGTACTGGTACAGAAGGATGGCGGAGTTGCACCGAGTCAAGCATGCGAATTTGTTTGGTTTGGTTTGGCTTTGGAGTTAGTTACATATACATGGTCCAATGGTCGTGAATATTTGGTTGGCGGAATTGTTCTCTGAACTCGACGGCATGAAACTCTAAGGACTAGCCCGACAAAACCGTGCATTTTAGCTTATGGACTATCGCGGACATGTTTCTCTAGCTTTCAACCGGTACTAGCATGCATGTCAAGCACTGAAGCACTTCTGTATGAAACTCAAATCCAAACAAAATCCATGTACGCATCCAAACCTGTATCCATCTCGCTAATCCTTCCCGGTATCGTCATTAGAACGGCGCTGCATCGCCAATATTTCCTCGGACAATTAAAACCAAGTCGACTTTGTGTCTGGGACCACGATTTCTTACACTCGGACTGGACTGCTATGCTAGGTGCTAGCTCCGTCTCGTCTGTCCGTAAACAGATCCGTAGGTGAAAGTGAAACGCGACGACGTAAACAGATCGAGATGCGTATGCACTGGCTGCAGTGACAGACAAACACCTTTTGTCCACTACAGGATGTCACTCTATCAATGCCTGCATACTGCGAGGAGCCAATGGTACTACTAGTGGGGCTTTTTCACCGGAAGGGTCGTGGTGTCAAGAGACAAGAGACCAGGGTTAACGAAACCTGCTTTGGGTCTGGAGATAGATTACGGTGGTATTCGAACGGTTACTAAAATAATTTGATCATATTTTATATTTCAAAGTTTGAATTCAGATCAGCTCGTAAAACAGTTTTAAATTCAATCACCGTGGTATGCGCTTTGGTTACCGCGGTGTACACTTTGGTTATTTGGTTATGGGTCACACAATTTTTTGGTGAGAAATAAAAATTGTAAAATCACAAAAAAAATATTTTTCAAAATTAATAGGAAACTTACAATACCATTAAATTTATAATTTTACAATAAAATATAAAATAACATAGTTAATTGATAATTTAAGTATTTCTAACTTATTATTGTTAGCTCCATTAGTATGAGTGCTTATGGATCAATGTGTTTGAAACAAATAATAACAGACAAGAATTTTATTTTATTTGATCAAACATATATATGACATTAATTTAAGAGAAATGCATGCAGAAAATCAAACAATAATGCGTGAAGAAGAAGGTTATAAAATGCATTACTTTTGTATCTTGCATTTTTGTTCATCTTACTTGGTTTATAACTTTGTAATAGTTCAATATTTTTTGGAAAGTAATTTCACCATAAATAATATTAATTTACCTACTTTTTTAGGAATTTTCTCATTTTTAATTTTCAATTTGATTTTTAAATGAAACCGATCAGTGCGCGAGTACCGAACCCGAGCGATTTGTACCGGACAGTTTCGTTAACGCTGGAGAGACTGCTACTAACATGATTGGCACTTGAATTTTTTCCCTCCTAATAAACGGGTTACCTTTCTCCCCAACGGGAAAATATCCTGTGCACATAGGCTGGCCGTGCACATGGTGCACATGTGATATCTCCACCTTTAATCTGTAATCCAACGAACAACAGTAGCTGGGGGTTATCGCAAAATGACAAAATGGGAGAGGTGGAAGGTGTTTTCTGCAAAATGATCTGGTGGAGCTGTTATTCATTGGATTACAGATTAAAGGTGGAGATCTCACATGTGCACCATGTGCACGAACAGCCTATGTGCACAGGATACTTCCCCCTCGCCAACTGCCACTCTGCCAGTGTCCAGTAGTGCTCGCTGATCAACGAAGCGGTGGAACACAGAGCCGTATTAATCAACGCCCACATGTCCTCGCCTTCAGATGAGACATGCAAACGCTGAAAGCTCTCAGCTACCTTTTCAACCGGCAACTTCAACAGAGATACTACAGTTTTTTTTTTCATATCGTAGTAGCAGTTGCAACTTGCAACTATAATCGTTACCGAACACCCATGGCAGTAGGCATGATTAGAAGCACACCATCAGAGCAAATTTTTCTATGATAGTTCTTTTAGGAACATCCAGTTTGGCAATCCAGACTCCAGAGAGACTGGGACCTACTGCTACACTACCCTCCTCCCCTCCTTACGCTTCGCTTATTACATACAGCCTGTGGCCGGTAGAGTTCTGCTAATCGAGAGCCATGTGGATGCGCTTGCCGTTTCTGCCTTTTCAGAAAGGAACACGAAGGTCTGTCCGAAAACATACGCTGGATTGAATCGATTCCGGTCCGAGAGCAGAGAGCTTCACTTGGATTGACATCAAAATCTGCCCGATTCTGGAATATGGCACTAACAGCCAGTAGCAGTTTCTGATGGACGGAGCCGTTGTTGCTTGACAGCTTGAGCGTTGAAAAGGTGAGGCCTAGATCAGTGGATTCAGCCCGTGAGCCCGTGAAACGATACGAGTTGGGCTGACGACTTACGAGTTGTGAGTAAAAAGGCCATTGAAACGACAGTATTCGTCCATGGCGGGCACATTCGTTTCTTCTGAATGAAATAACTCGAGAATACCATGTTTCATATACCAAATAAAACATATATTCTGAAAAACTTGTTACTTGTTAGAACTAGCAACTTCCTTCTATATACCAGATAAAAAACTTGAAAGCAGCAAACCCGCGGAAAAACGCCTCTCTTTCGTCTACTGTGCACGTACGTGTGCAATACGAAAGTACCTGCACCGTATTGGCTGAACGCCGGAAGACACGAGCACTAGACCATCATTAAGCGACGGCGGCACGTGCTTATCCGAACTGGAACGAGTAGGTTTAAACTTTAAACTCTCGTCAAGACGAATCCAACCGTACTTGGACCGGTCTACCGTCTACGAGCTGCGTGCACCCGTCGTCGTCGTCAACACGCACGACCACGTACGCACACACACGGGAGTATTCCTCATGCGCACGGTACGACGCCCTCGAGCTAGCCTAGCCTAGCTAGACGCTAGTCCACTCCACACGCCAGAGCGGACACTTGGCGGCCGGCCAGGACGCGAGCGGCGCGAGCGATACCGTCGGCGTCGAATTCGCGTCACGCCGTCGCGTCTGTGAGTTCAGAGATCTGATCAGGCCAGGCTAGCTAGCTAGCTAGGCCACGCGCCGACGACGGGCGCGCCTAACCAAAAAAAACGGGTCGTCGGTTTCTGGTGCGAGCGCACACGCGGCGCGCGCGTGCATGCATGGGGCTGCGCTCGCGTCGACACTCGACCGTCGACGTGACGACACACCACCCGAGGCTCCGCCGGTCACCGGCGCGCAGAGCGCGCGCGCCGTGCGCGCGCCGTGGCCCGTGGCGCTGTCTTCCCCGCCCCGCGGGTCGCATCGCGCACCAGCGCGCCGCCTCGCCACACGCCCGCACGTACACGTGCGTACGTAGCGGATGCTTCAACGCAACGAACTAGTCTCCATCGTCGCGCGGTGGTAGCTTTCCTCTGATCGATCAGCTGGATGGCAGGGGGGCGCGTGGCGGCGACGGATGCGTCCGTTCGTGCGTGCGCCATCGCTGACGCGAGGTGTGCAGGTACTGTAGTCTGTAGATGACGAGATAGATAGTGCTCTGTGGATTATAATTGACACCACCTGACATGATCGATTCGGGTTAGTTTTCAATGCAAGCTAGGGGATAAGCACCACGTTGCTGTCGAACAGCCTCGTGCTCATCAGGGGATTTGGCTTTAGCTTAATTTCTTTCTTTCCTCTATTTGGCACCCCTTTTCTTTTGCCAAAGCTAAAACGCTGTTCCTTTTTAGGTGTTTCGATCGGGATGTGTATACGTGCATGATCCTCTCCAGCTGCTGCTAGATCACGATGGAGCGTTTCAGGTGTACTGTCCGTTAGCGACTTATCATGACACGGAAGGTGCTGTGTTATTATTACAAACGGCAAGTCAATTACTCGTACTACGTAGTAGGACATAACCTAGAATCAGGTATATAATCTGTAATAATTTATTTATTGACCTCCGATAGTCCACATGTCGTCCAAGCACCTATTGTCGACGCCAGCCAGGTCAAGAGCAAGACGAATCCTACTGTGACAGAACGACCATGCCATGAATATAAACAGTATACCATTCTGTTCGATATGCGTGGATATATAAAACAACGTCGCAAAAACTATGTGCTAGCTCCTTGTGAGTACACTTTAAAGATAAAGAAATGAGAAGTAGACTGGACAAGGGGAGAACTGAGAAGTGCTAGTCCGGATAGATGCCATCATCAATTCTGATCTAAAGAGATGAAAGCACCTGCATTCAAGGAAGGCCAGGCCGGATGGTTGACAGTTCAATTATATATCTTGGTCATGGCTTGAAAACTATTGGTAGGAGGGACCCGGGAGGAATATTGCTATCACCATCTTTTCGTCGAGTGCAACAACACTTCGAGCCTGTGAAGCTACAACGACTAGCTAGCTAGTCCAAATCAACGGACGACTGATGCGGCAGTGCATGCGCGCTAGCTAGCTCCACCTGGCCGGCCGGCCGGCCGGCTGGCCCGTATTATTTCTCCCCATTTTCCACGCCAAGTGCTTAGCATTTTCACGAGCACAAAACTGCAAAAGCGATCGACCGGTCTGGCGCACCCGCGAATCCATCGGGTGTGTGGTTTAAATCCAGTCACACCTTTTAATTTCCTGATATTACAACATAGTAAATTTAATATTTTACGGTATAAACGAATTTGAATATTAATACTATAAAATATTGAATACAATCATACGTTGTAATATATGGGACGTATAAAATACTATATATATAATTAAAAATTATAAGTCATTCATCAATGTTTAATATTAAATTTATTCATTTAAACCCTTAAATAATTGTAGAAACATCATCTTCATCCATCTTATATTTTCACAGGCTTTTTAAAATAGTATCGCCGGAAAAAAAGAAAGGAAATTTTGCTATAGGATATCACAAAAATATCAAATTGGTTGGTTCACACCGCAAACGGGCTTTTTTGTCTAGTACCACTATAATTTCGTGGTTCTTTGTTCAGACAGACCGCACCGATTATTTTAATCATTTCTTAGACTTTTAGAGAGATAAAGTGGGTGATGTTGGATTATGGATAAAAGCCCCCACCTCTCCCATTATAACACCTGGGTTTTATGGTTGGGTTGGCTAGGTGGGGTGAGCCTAACATGGTATCAGAGCCAAGGTCCTGGGTTCGAATCCCCCTGGCCACGCATTTCCGCATTTCCGCTGCGTGATTTCCCCTGCGCCTATTTTTATGGTTGGGTTGGCTAGGTGGGGTGAGCCTAACAGGTGAAATGACTTTTCTGTCCTTGTCTCCGGTTGGTCCTTAAATTTTGTCGTAACACATCAAAGTGCCATAACACGTGAAGGCGACGTCGAGTACAGAGGTGATGATGTGTTACGATAAAATTTAGTAACCAACCGGAGGTTGAAAATAAGGGCAGAAAAGGCATTTCACCCTCTCTCTCAAAATCTAAGAAACAATTAAAATAATCGATATTATGTGTCTAGACAAAGAATCACAAAATTATAATGGTACTGAACAAAAAAACCCATTTACGATGTGAGTCAATCAATTTAACGGTGTGCTACAGAAAATTTCTCAAAAAAGAACACTACCCTTTCCAACCGAATCACACACGATAATCATTTATCAAGTCTGTCATCACATGTAGTACACTGGCGTATCACGGATTCTTGATGAGACGAACCAAAACTGTTCAAACCATAGTAAAAAAAATACAATATTAATAAAAAAATCGATGGTCAAACTGATAAACTAATAATTTAGACGGTTCGACCAGCGCGCGGTCCGACTTTTTTTTTTTACTATATTTCAAACACACGCCGTATTCGAATTGAACCAGTCTCTGCCTAGCGTGTGAATTTGAGTCCCCGTATGTTCAGATTCTTCGCAACTTGAGGTCCTCCTCCAACTGAAGCTCTGATAATACCACCGTGCTGTGACGTTGCCGGGCTGCATCACCCGTACGTACGTGTTACGTGTACAGCCCGGCTGCCTTCCTGCTCTCGAGGTCGAGGGGGAGGAGACGCGCGTGAAGAGAGGTGCAGTGCACACTGCACAGCCCGCAGGGGATTTTGTCGGTGTTGTGCCGCCGAACGGATACGCCGGCGGCCGGCCGGCCGGCCCGGCCGGGACGCCGAGACGAGCTTTGAAGCGCACGTGGGGGTGGGGGAGTAGGCGACGAGTAGCGAGCGCTGCTTGAGCTTTCGGATAATCATAGGCGGACTAGACTTGTGGGCATGCATGCGCCTTTAGTTACAGTTTGCACTCCTCCCACAAACTCTTCCGAGGCCAATGCATCATGCATGCTGTCCCCATCCTCTGCCCAGAGCTTTTTGTCTCGTACTGTAACTCCTCCACCTCCCAAAGCTGGGTCAAACCTCATCTCTGACCCCAAGCCTTCTTCCTGAACACGCATGGAAGAGATGGAGACCCACGGGCCAAGTCACAGTTTAATCGAGCCTAAGATTCAACATTATATTTATTAGCTCTGTTTCTTGACAAGGTAATACTTAAGATTAATTTAAATCATTGATTTTAGTTATGATTAAAAATAAATTAAAATTAAAATACTTGGTGAAAACGAAAAAAAAATTAAAAATTGGAAAGTCTATAGAAATATCAAGTGTGACCTATTACCGGGTCACCATCTTTAATCCTAGCTAAATACATATAGTTGAGCTAATTAACAACTGAAAGAGACTTTGAGGGTTAGCCAATACCTCAATCAAAGACAGAGGAAGCATGAGGTAGGCATTGGGAGAGAAAGTTGAGGTAACAAAGAGAAAGTTAAGGCATGGATAGGAATTTTAGGTGAAATGGAGTCAAAGACAAGTGCGTGGTCTAGTAGCATTAGCAATAATAGCATCGTCTCGTCGAATGCGAATATCCTTGGTATTTTTTTGAATTTTTTTGAAGGTTAGTATTAGTTATACTCGTATATTTATTTTCTAATTAAACTCTGTGGTGTATATATGGGCCAGTGACATGTGGTGATATAGTCTTCTTTGATTTTTTTTCACAGAAAATGTCCGTCCATACAAAGTTCTGTTTTCTAATGCACACCTTATTTACTTGTGTTTTACTCAAATGTATTTTTAATAAAAAAACTGGGACCTGCTTTATTTCCATGTCAACCAGATTTTTTTCTGAACTGCTAAGGTCTTAAGAGACGGTTTACTTTATTTCCATTTTCGCCCTGTGTGGCTCCGATGGAATGTACGAATTGGAATGGTTCTCTCTTCTTCCAGAGCAGGTAGCAGTGCTAGCGTGGACTGTGTGGTACAAAGGACTAACACACATTCATCAAGATAAGTACTACGGAGTACTTGCTTTCATGTGACTATATATCATGGTGGATAGTGATAGTAATTTATTCTCCAATATTCAAAGCCAATTCTCACAGCTAGATCGATTCAATATAATCAAGTCTTGTCCAAATTCCAAACGTTAAATCTAGCGGCATGCATGATCTCTGTATACTGGAAAAGATAGTTTTAGCACGTAGTGGCTCTGGAAAAGGACGATACGGTCCAAAGGTGGCACAAGGAACTCGATCGGTAGATACGCGTCGCATTCACACGACTTCGAGACTTTCTACGCGTACGTGCGATGGCTCACCATCTTGACACATTCGAACCAAATTTACTTCAAATGCAAAACTAATAGGTTTCTGATTCTCTTACGCCTCCTCGTCTTTGATAGTTTCTGGTGACCCCTCCCGCGCGGAGCTGGGCTGATCGATCGCTACGCACGGCCGTGCGGCGCGGCACGTACGTAGCGTAGTAGCCAGAGCTATCAAGCGCTCCCGAATTAAGCTAGCCCTCCCGCGCCGCAGGTCGCCGCCGTCGTCGTCTCACTCGCCCGCCCCGGCCGCACTCTCGCGCCTTCGCTCGACACATGCCGCGATAGCGACGAGGCGAATCGCGCGACGACAACGCAAAGTTACCCGTTATGGAATTCCCTCCCTACACACGGGATGGCGACGGCCGCCTGCGGCCTGCGGCCTGTGGCCTGCGTCTCGCGTCGCGCGCGCGAAGTCGCTGTTCCGCGGGGCCGTGCGTGTTCCTCACCGCCGCGGCTCGCGCGCGCTTCCGTTTTGGTGCCCCGGCCCTCGCTTCCCGCGGCTTCTCACCGGCCACCGCGACCTAGCGGCGCACACACTGCAACCGCATCTACTCGCCACGGCGTCGCGCTCGCCTACTCTACGCCGCGCGTTTTAACTTTTTCTCTCTCACTTTCACCAAAGTTAAATAAAAATATATTAAAAGTGCATTATTATACCATAATATATGATAGATTTAATGAGTAATATGATATTGTATTTATTAGTGTATTTTTTCTTTAGAATTATTTAAACATGTTTAAATTTGACTTCGAAAAACAACCCTAAATCCTGGACACTAAGAATCTAAGATTGAGTCGAGCTGTAGCTCGTACGTAGACACTAGACAGTAGACGGGCTGAAAGATACAAGATGCGACCCCGCCTCGTCTTTTCTGATTAAGATTAGGATAATTATGCCCTTAAACTAAAAGCTAGCCACACAAGCGGCTGCTAATTCTGTCCATGGAAAGCCACTAATCCCGCCTTTGCCAGCGAGATAATTACGCCATTAGGCCGCCGCTTGCCCGAAACGTTGGCTCAGTGGGGCCTACTTGCTTCTCCACCGCAAAGGCATCTCGATCGGATGTGCAGGGTCTCCATCGTTCGTGCTGGGATAAATATTAGTTTTTTTCCCGCGTTACCTGATTACGGATCAGTTGCTCATGCCCGTGTTCCTGTTCAGCGTGGTTTTTGTTCAGTTTTTTGAAACCAGATTCTCTAAAGGTTACCACTTTTTCCTACGCAAATCGGAGAATCCATGAAAGTTTAAATTTGTAGTGGACAACAAGTAGAATATTTGCTGATCTAAAGCTAACTATTTCGTAATGAATTATACATGATTGGTAATTCTAGGTGACTTCTGATTTTCAACCATGGAAGATGATGATTTGTTTTAACTGAAACTATTTTGTGATACTATTGGAGTAGGGATGTTTATGGTAGAATTGGCAGGATGGAAATTTACAGCGGAACTGAATAAAAGATTGGATGGATTCCCAAAGGTGAAACGGACTTTTTTCCTGCAATTTATATACAGTCCACATTTTCTGTTCAAACCAGCATAAATTCAGACAGATTGACATTTTCTGCCGTTTTGGTTCTTTGAATTGCTTATTGATTATATAGATGTCCATGATAGTGTGCCGCATGTGCAAAGAACAAAGAAGTTGGTGACACATATTGCTAAGAAGGTATTATGATATTCGATTAGCATATATAGTTCGTGTAAAAAATCCAACCATGGTATTATTAGACTACAGGGCGTTCCTCCTAGTAAAAAATTGATTTTTTTTGTATCTTCTAAAGTATTGTACTGGGCCTTTCGATGGAAAAAGACTTGACATGTCAGGTCATAGAATCCATAATTTCATTTTAGTCAAGGTTCTTGAGTAAATACAAGATAGATTCCATTCGTCAGAGTGTGGTTACTGTTTGGGGTGGAAAAATCGGAAAGCAATTGAGTTTCCACCTAGCTTTGATTTAATACCATAATTATTGTCGTCGCATCTCACCTATGGACTCAGTTGCTCGGTGCGAGGTAAAGAGCAAGATAGCGGTGGTTGAGAACTTGAGATATATTCCATTTCCCAGTTCCATTCTAATTATAAAAACTCAAGATTTTTTTAGATTTAAATAAAACTGTTTGATGACGACGCGTCTTGACAGCCCATGTGGTTTCCAAGAATGAAAAACTTTTAGATTCTGCTGTAGACATTAGTTTATCCAGAATTTTGACACTTTGGCCCATTTTTTATAAAAATTATTCCATGAATAGAATCTTAAAAAAAGAGATGTATAAATAGACTCCAGCTTAGGCTCCTTTTGGAATAAAGTTTTTTCAAAGAAATTTTGAAGAATTTAGTACAATTATTACGAAAACATGTAAAATTCCAACGGTCCAATAGTGTGTCTAGCCTGTTGGTGCTGTAAGCGTCAACAAATTTGGTACAACATGTACAGGCCCAATGTGCTTGGCGCTAGACGTTAAGTTCTAGGCCAACGTGTTCGGGGTTGAGTTAGTGGTTCGTTTTTGCGATATTTTTTTAAAGTATATCTATAAAATATTTTTGCAAAAAGATCGAAGGTATAAAAATTCCAGTGGAGTTTATATACAAGGAGATCGTGGGGAGAGAATTAATTTAGACAAAAAAATTATCATGCATCAGCTATTTATATGAAAAACTAATGATTTACTACAAGATTAAACTATATATTACGAGAATAAAATGACCTACATACATACAGGCTACCGGTCGGTCGGTCATGTTGTCTCTGTCCTCTTACCGAAAATGATCCGGCAAACAAATCTACTCTGGCAGGCTTGCTCTCACACTATCATCTTGTGTCCAACCATATTTATATTAAGAGACCACGACCGCCAGCAGGCCCACAAACTTGTCGACATCATATCCGGCGTTCTTTTGGACTTTGGTCTTTTCCTGCATCACACCATGCATGCATGCATGCATGCAATGCAAACTACTTGTAACTAATAATAAAAAGGATGGGATTTTAATTTAACTCAACCGTACCGTAGTAAGCTGCCAACAGGAATACCATCCATGTGACCTGAATGTATATTATTAGCGCTCGTCCGACATCTACGGTGCTAAAATTAAAATACAAAATTTAACAAATCGTTTAAAACTTTGTCAAAATTTATAAAAAATAATGATTTTTCCCGAAATAATATTTTTTTAAAAAAAATTCAAATCCGTATTGTGGTTTCGAAAAATTACAAAATTTAGTACCGGTCGGTACTTGAAGTGTCGACTTGTGTCACGTCAGCTCTATTCAGCACTCCAGCACCTACTTCTGCGATTTTTAAAAATCGATATTCAGTATTCTGTGAAGCTTCATCAACTGAGCTCTATGCAGTACGTATATATGCACCAGTCAGGGGCCGGCCGATTCACTCAAAAAATTGAGTTTGCTATGATATATAGAAAGACGCCGTACCTATCAATACTTTATCCTGCAAGCTGTTCAAACTTTTGTAAAGTTGATTTAGTTTAACAAAAAATATACTATCATATATAATATCAAATAAATATATTATTAAGACACATATTTAATAACAGAATCAATAAAAATAAATTTATATTATATTTATCAGTATATCTTTGTATAAGATTGATTAAAATCAAAGATATTAAGGCCCTGTTTGGAAACAAAGTTTTTCAAAACCACAGTATTTCAAATACCGCAGTATGCAAATGCAATGACATAATCTCAGTTTTAAATACCACAATTTTAGAATACCACAGTATTCAATACATGGAGGTGTTTGGGAACAAAGTATTCAACCAAATCATAAACTGAAAAAGAAAACAAAAACAAATAGCAACTCCCAGCCAGGCCGTCCCCATATGCAGCGGCAGAGCCCCCTGTTGCTGCCGCTTTCGTCGGCATTGGTGTCCTGGGCGCCGGTGTCCTGGTCGTTGGCCTCCCAGGCGGGCGATGGGCAGCCGGGCTCCCAGGCGGGCGGCGGGATTGAGCAAGCGGCGCTCCTGCTCCTGGTCGTTGGCCTCCTGCGCGGGCGGTGTGGGGGCGGCGTTCCAGGCGGGCGGCGTTCCCAGGCGGGCGACGAGGTGTGCGGCTGGAGTTCCCAGGCGGGCGATGGGCAGTCGGGCTCCCAGGCGGACGGCGGGATTGAGCAGGCGGCGCTCCTGTGCGGAAGGCGCGGGGAAGCTGGACCGCCGCGAGAAAAGAGCCCGAGCGCTGCCAGCTGTGCGCGCGCTTTGTTTGTGGAGAAAAACTGAGGTCGGGACCCAAGTTTACAAAACTTTGAAACAACTTCAGTATTGACAATACTTTGGTTTAGAATACAGAGATTTTACCTCTATTCCCAAACACCCTTCTGTAAAATATACTATGGTATTCTCAAATACCACAGTATTGCTCTAATACTTTAGAAAAACTGGGCTCCCAAACACCCCCTAAACCTGTAAAAACCAAAGGACTTTAAAGGATTGTGTTTACAGCTGCGTGCACGGTGGGATATGCCAAATGGCCGAGCCGCGCATCGGCCGCCACCACGTGGCGCGGCTACAGAGTTTCACCGGCCGACGTCAGGCGCGCGCGCGCGCCCGCCCAATCTCCGGCGCCATCACGCCGGACGTGAGGAATAACGGATCTATGCAAACCACCGGCTCCATATATCCTGCCCCCGCGAAACGCCCGAAACCACAGAAACGCCCCTGTACCCTTCCCTACCCTTCCACGACGCGTCATGCAAGCGGACAAAAAAATCTGCGCGGCGCGGGGGCATAAAAGGAGGCCATCCCCTCCCGTCCCCAAAAATTCGAGCCCTCCATTTCTCGGCCTCAGCTCGAGCTCGAGCTTATAGATAGGAGCAGCTTGCCCAGCAGATCACTACTCCGCTGCTCGATCTTGGAAGGCTAGCTAGGTAGTTAGCCATCGATCGACGAAGCTGCTTGGTAGCTAGGCAGCTCGGGCTTCGATCGATCGGTCTTTTGCAGGCCGGGCAAGAGCGTTGCCGGGAATAATGGTTCTGTCGAACCCGGCGATGCTGCCGCCGGGGTTCCGGTTCCACCCGACGGACGAGGAGCTGATCGTCCACTACCTCCGCAACCGGGCCGCCTCCTCGCCGTGCCCCGTCGCCATCATCGCCGACGTCGACATCTACAAGTTCGATCCATGGGTCCTCCCGTGTTAGTACCCTCCCTGCCCGATCCATCAATCATCCATGCAGCTCACCGATCGATCGATATATCCCCACTTGCACTAGCTTAATTAGTCCCTAATTTCCTACTACTACTTCCAGTGATTCATACGAGCTCGTATAATATTTAATTTGCGATTTGTGTTTTTTTTCTTTTCTCTTGTTCAGCCAAGGCGGCGTACGGCGACAAGGAGTGGTACTTCTTCAGCCCGAGGGACCGCAAATACCCGAACGGGATTCGGCCGAACCGCGCGGCGGGGTCCGGCTACTGGAAGGCCACCGGCACTGACAAGCCTATCCGCAGCAGCGGTGGCGGCGCTACCAACGAGAGCGTCGGCGTCAAGAAAGCCCTCGTCTTCTATCAGGGCCGCCCTCCCAAGGGCACCAAGACCAGTTGGATCATGCACGAATACCGCCTGGCCTCCGCCGACGCACACACCGCCAACACCTACCGCCCCATGAAGTTCCGCAACGCTTCCATGAGGGTAAGCTAGCTAGATCACAAGTTCACAGTAGAAAGTGAAAAAGAATTAGAAAACTGGAAACCCTAGCTAGATTGCTAGATCTTACTATGTGTTGTGCTATTTGTCTACACGCTCGATGGGTCGATCACGCACTTGCAGCGTGATTTTTTTGGGGGTTGTTTCTGATTGATGCGGGCTCGTCGGCACGTCAGTATTATCGCATCAGTTTGTGGCTTGCCAATGGACGCAACCGCTGCTTTTAGTACGTCTGTTTTAAAGAAGAGTTCTTTAGGCATACTTGGCATGGTGGCGCCAAGTCAATAGATCCGACAATGACAGGCATGATGCATACGTGTTGATCGATAACTGATTCATCTGCAACGATCGATCTACCAGTGACATTAATCTATTTTTTAAAGTCTCTTAGTTTTTAGTTAGATTTGCATATGTGTGATAGATCGATCTGCATGTGTGTGTATTTGTGCAGCTGGATGACTGGGTGCTGTGCCGGATCTACGAGAAGAGTAGCCACATGTCGTCGCCGATGGCCGACCATCACGAGCAGGACGAGCCGTGCGACTTCGAGGAGAATAACCTTCCGCCGCTGTCGTCCGCCATGGTCTTGCAGGTCGCGGGCGCCGGCGGCGCCGGCTTCCCTCTGATGCAGGCGCCGGCGGCCGCGCAGAGGATGCCGAAGATCCCGTGCATATCCGACCTGCTCAACGAGTACTCGCTGGCGCAGCTCTTCGACGACGGCGCCGCCGCCGGCCTGGACATGGTGCGGCCGCCCGACCAACACCCGCACCACGCCACGCTCCTCGGCCACCCCGTCGTGAACCAGTTCCTCGTGAACAACAGCATGGCGCAGCTCGCGCAGATGAACTCGTCAGCCGCGGCGGCAGGAGGCGCCGTCGAGGCCGCCATGGGGAAGCGCAAGAGATCGGACGACTGTGGCGGCAACGCCGAGCAAACGAGCCAGCCGCTTGCTGCCGCGGTGGCAGGCAAGAAGCCGAACACATGCGTCGGTGCAACTTTCCAAACAGGCAGCAGCTTGCCTGAGTCCCTGGGGCGAGCCACCAGATGCTACTCCACTCTAACGTGGGAATGAGCTAGCTGAACTGATAGTTCGTACATACTACTGCTATCTGAAACTCTGAATTGAAATGGCGAATTGGTGATGTGAACAAGTGAACAGTGAGGTCTATTTCGAAAGAAAATAGGTCCAAAATGATAGATAGATTAATGGTTAATATATTGTCAAAAAAGTGTACTTATTTGTACTTGTGTCGACTAGCTAGGCCGTCCATTGTTATATGGTTTGTGGTGTGTATACATTTTTCTCCTAGTACAACTAGCTACTATGTACATCAAGCTAGCTTAGTACTATTAAGCTAGATAGGGCTTGATAAGACTTTGATGAGATCGACCCACTGGAAAGTCTGGAACAGGAGAAGGAGAATGATGTTAAGATAAAAAACCGGATTTATTTGCTCATAATCATGTAAACCAATCGAGCGATTCTTTAATGGCAGCCACTCATTTTTGTCAAGACTGTGCTTGGATTGTTTGGTGATCATTAACTACACGCTTCACAGATCTTTACGATAGAATCACCACACAGCTAGCTAGCTACCACCTGCTCCAAGAATAGAATTGCTCCATTCAGAAATCAGAAGGGAAAATGGACACAAAAAGGAAGGGAATAAATTGAAGGAAACGGTATTTTAAAGGACAAAGAAAAGGATATGGAACATGGATATTCAACAATTGGCTAATTAAAGACGATATAGGCAAGCTGTGGATGCTACGTAGTTTTCAGCTCAGGTGGTGGATGAGCCATTGAGGCCTTTCGTGCTCAAGCTTTCTTCACACTGGCGAAGAGGCTCTGTCCATGTTAGAATCTCTTGCCAAGCCAAAGCATCGGAATATTTTCATGCACATCAACATGCCCAGGAACATCGGTGTCACACAAGAAACAAAAACCACTACGTTTGGCGGCTCAGAGTGACATAGATGGATACATCTCACTATTTCAGTACGTACACCTCATCTGAATGGGCACATTTATTTCAGTTTGTCATAGCCGCAGCTAATTTCATAATTTGAATGGTCAAGATTTAGACACATTATAAGAATCGGTACGTAGATATAGAATCTGAAAGTAAATTAGAATTCAGAAGTTAGCTTGTCTAAATTCTCATTAGATACTCACATTAACTAACTACTAAAAATCTTTTGTCGTTAGAAATTAAAACAAACGGTGTCAAATAGTTTACGGTGGATAATCAAGAATCAAGGTCATTCTATGTAGTCTTGCAATTCGGAAGAGTCAAATCGTTGGACAGAGGCCGTTGATCTTAGGGGTGTTTGGATGGGGCTAAAATTTTTTAGCCCTGTCACATCCAATGTTTACATACTATTTTAGAGTATTAAATGTAGATTATTTACAAAACTTATTCATAATCGGAGGATTATTCACGAGACGAATCTAATGAGTCTAATTACACCATGATTTGACAATATGATGCTACAGTAAACATTTTCTAATTATGGATTAATTAGGCTTAAAAAATTCGTCTCACGATTTAGTCTCCGATTCTGCAATTATTTTTTATAATCAGTTCACATTTAGTTCTTCAAATTAATGTCGAAACATCTGATATAACAGGGGCTAAAATTTAGACCCTGGATACAAACACCCCCTTAATTAGCTGTTACAAGTGTGCTATTCTGCTTTGAAATGTAAACTAAATGAATGACTGCTCTAATGAAGCATAAATATGACCTTGAAATTGATAGTACTACTTGACATATAGAGTCGGTAGGGCAATAAATCAACAGATCTATGAAATAGGAGTACAGATAGGCCCAGCATGATGCGATTCTTGCGTTGCCTGGCAGAGTGGAGTCCAATCAAAAGATGTATGAAACGGGAGTAGAGATGTTTATCCAGAGGTAAAATTTTCCAAGGGGCAGACGCAATCACACGTCTAATTAGTAATTACCTGCCTAAACCCTGTCTTAGTCGAAGGTCTAAAATAACCATTTCGTCTCGTGCTTTTGTTTCCCAGATGCAGATGAGCTTTGAAAAAGTTGCGGCAACAATCCTGAAACTATCAGAACCTCACAATAAGAGAAGAGATAAAGAACTGGCACTATGGTTTAACAGTTTTTTTACCGCAGATCATATCCAGAGTATATTCCAAGTCCGATTAGCCAGCCAGTTTCCAGTTCTGGCAGCTCGGTCAACGACACAACCTTTCACGCAAATCCAAACAAAAAAAATCAATTAACCTAGCTAATCCAATCAGAAATGGACCGTCTGATGAGAGAGTTCGCTCTCACTTGAGTGTTCATACAAACGTGCGTGCGTGTTCCATTAGGCCATTGGTTAAGAATAATTCAGTATTCCATTCAGACCAGAATACCAGATACCAATTCATTATTTTACAATCGAAGAGCTAACAATGGTGACGCCCCAACATTGCAGCGAGCTTCTACCAGGTAATAGAATTGGTCCAGCACGCTGCGATTTTGGCACCAAAAAGCAGGTCAAATACTTGTAGCTAGGGGAGGGGGAAGTGAAGCAGATCAAAAGGAGGGCTACTTTGACACTAGCTAGAAAAATTTGTCGATTTTGCATGCATAAGATATGTTATCTTGTACAGTTAAACTTATCTAGAGGTTACATTGTTACAACAGGATAGTTTGGGTTTATGTTAGCTAATAAAAGGAGATTTTTACGGTGCTCTCAAAACTCTATGGACCGTTGATTATATTTCATCTAATGATTCAGATTTTATTAGGGTGACTTATTACCTCTTAGAAAATAATAGGTCACATCTCATTTCATTTAAAATCATACGTGCATAAGGAAGTTGATATGTTTCCATTTTTTAGTTTGTTTTCTATTTAAAATTATGCGCATATAACTCAGTTGATATGAGTTTATCTATGAGATTAGAGAGAAAAGATCGGTAATCACCACCTATACGAGATTAGAAAGAAAAGATCGGTAATCACTGACTATATCAAATACTGAAATTTATCTTACCTCTCACTTCTTAAGTAGAATTATGGGGCCTCGAAAAGGCTCCCTTTCCCCAATTGACAGAACTGTATTTATTTGCACATATATATCATGTAATCCAAAAACTCTCCCGGGCCATATGCATTAGCCAATATTTATTTTATCCTGGTTAGGAAAAGAGACATGGGTCATGCAGCCGTGTTAAACTGCAGTAGTGGAAAAAGAAAGTTGGGAGAGATCAACAAGCATAGGAGCAGTTGGGATGGGCTTCCATTAGTAGAAGGGAGTAGCTAGCTTCATGGCAACCTTGGGCTTGAAATTCGGAGAACCTTTTGTAGGCCACTAATCTAATCCGGAGTTGCATCCTGCATTGTGTTACACGCTATCTGGGCCTCCAAATTTGTTTTTGTGGTTTGATGGGTGGTCGAGTGATCGTGTTAACGGAAGCGTGGGTTGTAAATTGGTAATAATTTTCAAGGATGGTACCACCAGTTGGGCCAATGAACAGTTGTAAATTTGTTTTTACAGACAACTATTGTCTACAATTTTTTGAAATTTATAATATAGAAAATTAAATAGACAACAAGTACAATCCATCTATTTAGCCGTCTACAAAGTATTTAATGTTTTTAGTTGATCTGTGCAATTTTTAAATGTGAGTTGAGTGTGTTAATTTTTTTTCGCATGGGAGCATGCGCTGGCGCCGGCGCCTTGGGAAGAGACGGCATCACTCTCTTTTTCCTTTACCGCAGCAAGATAAGATTGTTTTTATAAAATTTACTTGGAGCGTTGTACATGCCCTTAGAGTTGTGTAGAACACGGTCGATATGGGTACCACGTTTTTTTACTTGTCGTTTGTGAGATCAAATCGGACCGAGTGACCGACTGCTCCGGTGGACCTGAAGGCTGTACCAGCGGCGTGACGGCAGTACGACCGCGTGGGCGAGCGAGATGAAGACGAGAATCTTACGATCTTATCCGCTCGCCAACTTTTATTTTCACCGATCGGCCACGTCCTTGTGAAACAGAGGCTTTTTCAGATAGAGAACAGAAGAGGCTTCTCAGTTTTTACGCGCACATCCGTTTCTGAAGTCGCGTTCGTGCCACGGTAAAAGAAGAAAAGAACGTCCTGACATTAAGGGTGAGTTTGATTCTCCTGTGAGCTGTGAAAAAACTGTCGTGAGCTACCTGCTGTGAAAAAACTGTTATAAACTGTAAAAGCTAAAAGTCATTTGGTTGAAGCTGCTGTAAAAAAAACTGTTATGAGCTGACTGTTTTTATAACTTACATAATTTTCATCATTATAATATTCTATACATATATATAAATAGGAAACACTCAACATTGATGCAACTAAATAACTTAAAAATATATTAGATAAATAAAAAATTCATAGTTCATATTATAAAATAACCGACAACCACATATTATCTCATGAAATTGTACAATTTAATACAAACCATAATAATGTTAGATCAATTAAGACACCTTGAATTCATACAATTTAATCTGTACTAAAAATCAGAAAAACAAAAAAGGAGGTCCAGCCTGCTTCCAAATTTGTACTAAAAAAATCTGTTTTTTCAGAGCAGAAACAGTTTTGGTAAACCCATTTGGTTTAGCTTCTGCTTTTTCACAGCAGAAGCAGATTTTAAAAGCACAAACAAACACACCCTAATATCTTATTAATCAATACATTTTTAATTTAATGTTGGTGTTGACATTTTAATATGTCTAGCAATCTTAATATTATTCGTTAGTTGGTAAATTGATAAATTCTAGATCTGACACATATCAGGACACCCGGCTACTGCTCGTCCTCTCGCTACTCCTTTTTTTACTGTGGACAAGGAGGACAAAAAAAAGCTGCTGGTCGAATCATGACATGAGCTACCGTCGGGTGCACGCATCAGACAGAGAGATCACTCGTCAAACATGCATACACCAACGCATGCAAGAAACACCTTTTTTTTTAAAAAAAAAAACGATGCAACGAACGCTTTGTTTAAGTGGGAAAAGATAAGCAAATCAGGCTTTCCTCTTGATCTAGATTTTAAAAAACCATCGGCCATTTAACAAACTGCAGAAGGCACAAATTCAAACACACTCGAGAAAAAGAAGAAGTGCAGTTGAGTTGACGTCCTTCCATCACCGTGCACTTGTTATTCTTCCAGATTTCTTTCTTGTTTAATTTTTTTATTCTTTTTCTTTGATCAATTTTTTTTCACACCGGATACTTGTCGGCCATTCTCATTTCTCAACATAGCTGGCCGTCGGTAATTGATATGAGCATCAAAAAAAATGGCTATATGTCTCTCTAAGTTAAAATTTAGTCATTTAAAAAAAAACTCCAAAAGATTAGCAATATAAATAGCTAATCTATTTTGCTAGCAAAACCACTATTCTCCCAAGCCAAATTCGGCGGCCCCACGTTGCAAACTGGGTTTTTTCTCTACAGTCTCCCAGTCGTCCCACATGTCAGTGACCAGCCACTGCATTGCCCAAGCGCCCTCACCACGAAGAAAACAGAACACGGATGAAGGAGAAAAGGGAAGGAAATAGAAAGAAAAGAGAAAGGACAAAAGAGAAATATAATTAAATGAAAGAAAAGGTTTATTAAAAAAAATGAAAATTTGGAAATTTTATAATTAGGGGATTTTAAAAGGAAATCATATCTTTCAAAATATTTTGGATTTTAAAAAAAGAGAGGATTTTTTAAGAGTTCAAAATTGAGAGTTTATTAATAAGAAATCAAATATTTTAAAAGGGAAAGATAAAAAAAGAAGAAAGTATCACGATAAAAGAAAGAAAAATAGAAATGAAAAGAATATATTTTTTAATTTCTAAAAAATAAAAATTTATATTTTTGGGTATTTCTAAGTTTAGAAATTGGGATGGCAACCACGTGAGACAAGACACCCATACGTGTCCGGTCACCGGTGCTACTCCAGAAAAGCAAAATGGCCTCATCCGAGTCATCTCGTTTCTTTTCGTAGAGAAATTGTCGTTGGCGAAACAGAAATAAAGTTTCACCCGTTGGAGTCCCGTAACAGCTGTGCATCGAACGATCAAATTGTGCTCTGCCCTTTTAATACATTTTCGAAAGAGTTAAATTCTGCTTCGCTTCGCGGGTGGAGTACAGGTGGGTTCAGTTACAAGTTGGATATTACTAGATAACAATCCACCGAGTCAGCGACGCTAGCCATGACACGTCACGTCACGCGAGGACACGGTCCGCGTGCACCGTCCATTTGCAGCGTCCCCGGGATTTTATTTTTTACCTTGGTAAAAAATGGGCAGTAATTCTCTTGTATAAATGGGGCCCCAAGGGGCGCAGCTTCTCCTCGCCCCGTCCCCTTGCTTTGATCTATCACAGAGAGCAACACCGACCCTCCCCAAAACCCCTCGGCGACCGCAAGATGTTCGGCATCGGGCACCACGGCCACGGCCACGGCCACGGCCAGCCGGCGTACCCGCAGAGTGGCGGCGGCGCGCACCAGCCTACCTTCAAGATCTTCAGCCGCGCCGACGAGGGGTACTGTGTCACGGTACGCGAGGGGAACGTCGTCCTCGCCCCCGCCAGCCCGCGGGACGAGCACCAGCACTGGTACAAGGACATGCGCTTCAGCGACAAGGTGAAGGACGAGGAGGGCAACCCCGCGTTCGCGCTGGTCAACAAGGCCACCGGCCTCGCCATCAAGCACTCCCTCGGCCAGGGCCACCAGGTGAGTTTCGTTTCCGTTTTGCACGTTTTGGTTGATCCTTGGTGATCCCGTCGACGAGGGTTGTTGAATCTGGATGCTTGGGTGGTTTCAGGTGAAGCTGGCGCCGTTTAACCCTGAGTACCCCGACGAGTCGCTGCTGTGGACGGAGAGCGGCGACGTAGGCAAGAGCTTCCGCTGCATCCGCATGGTGAACAACATCCGCCTCAACTTCGACGCGTTCCACGGCGACAAGGGCCACGGCGGCGTGCACGACGGCACCACCGTCGTGCTTTGGGAGTGGGCCAAGGGCGACAACCAGTGCTGGAAGATCCTCCCCTGGGGAGACGAGGCCTATGCCGGCGGCAGCGCCAACGCTCCCGGCGGCGGCTCCGAGCCTACCGTCCGCATCTTCTCCAAGGCCGACGAAGGTTTCAGCGTCACCGTCCGCAACGGTGGTGTCTGCCTCGCGCCCACCAACCCCCGCGACGAGTTCCAGCACTGGTACAAAGACATGAGGCACAGCAACCGCATCAAGGACGAAGAAGGTTACCCCGCCTTCGCCCTCGTCAACAAGGTCACTGGCGAGGCCATCAAGCACTCCCAAGGCGAAAGCCACCCTGTAAGCATTCATCCTGATCACCTAATGCATAATCGTCCTCGCAGTGTGTTTTTCACTGATCAAGAAATGCCATGGCTGCTCAACAGGTGAAGCTGGTGCCGTATCACCCCGGGCACGAGGACGAGTCGGTGCTGTGGACGGAGAGCCGCGACGTTGGCCACGGCTTCCGCTGCATCCGCATGGTGAACAACATCTACCTTAACTTTGACGCCTTACACGGTGACAAGGACCACGGCGGCGTGCGCGACGGCACCACCATCGTGCTCTGGAAGTGGTGCGAGGGCGACAACCAGCGCTGGAAGATCGTCCCCTGGTGTACGTTGCCACAACTTATTCGCCACAACTACTAACTTTCTCGATGACGTATAAATATTTCACATTCATCTTCACATGACACACCCCAAGAACGTCAGAAAGTGGCAGTCGGTAGAGTCGTAGAGACCGATTGCTCATCTGCCACCTTTTGAATTGTTAAACCGGGTAAATCTCTAAAAGGAGAAATGTTGACGTGATCTGATTGTTGCTTGCTTGTGTTTGCAGAAATGCGACGCGCTGGAGCTGCATTGGTCATCACCGCGATCTGGAGTTGGAGATTTGAGCCCGTGGCTTGCTGCCCTGCCTTGTTTCTAGAATAAAAGTCGTGTGCGCGATCAGTGGTGATGTTGTCTGTGTCCGTGTGTAATGTTAGTCGTGTTCTCGTGTCCTGCTTCTGTGAGAGTGGAGAGAGGAAGGAGGTGTGCTGTTCGGTGAACTATCAGGTGCAGCTTGTTCTTCACAAGTTCGTGACCCGTGTAACCAGTGGTGCACCCTTTCTACTATCCAAGTACTCGGCTTTGTCGTCAATTCCAGTTCCCTCTACATGCATGTCTGTGATATCCGTGGCTTTTGTTGATTTAGCGACTATTGCGCATCCTTTGTGGGTTTGATTCTGGACACGACAAGCAGGAAGCTTGCTGTTTGTCTCAGTGACTCCGGCCTCCGGGGAATCAAGTTCTGCGAAAATCTCGCAAGCACGAGGAACAATTGGCACCGTTGTTAACTACGAATCATGGTTTTTCTGAACCATGCCTTCTCAAAGTTGTTTCACTCTTATGTTTTTAAACTTCAGAACTGAAAATTTTGAGCTGATCACGAGTTCAGAACCATAATACGTAGAATCTTGGACTGAAGACCTTCACAAACAAAACCATGGTGGCGGATGAAGGGCATCGTCAAGTGCTTTTGTCCATGAGCGACGTGTGTCCATTCGGACTGTGGGAGACAATTTCACACGCCGTAGAGTTCGGACTCGCACGGAACCGAATCTCGGAACCGAATCATATGTCTAATCAAATGACTTCACACCCCGACTGTTCAGCTGCAGACGCTTCTCTGTATACCGTCCGATCGAGATACCACTCACTATTCAGAGGTGTGTACTACCTTCATTTGAAGCCATCTCTAGTATTCGTTGGATCTTGATCCGATAGTGAGGCAGAGCAACTACCTGTAGTCGGCCAGATCTCGTTTGCACTAGCAGAGCGGCACGGTGAGGTGAGGTGACAAAACTTCAAATACACAACCTCATGAACTCATGAAGTTGGGTGAGGTGACCGATCATTTGCACGGTCCGGTTGCTTACTATTGTTTTTATTTAGTTTTCCGAGAAGAAGTTTTTTAATTCAATTATTGCCGTCAAGCTACTCCAGTTAGCATAACCTTGCTCAAGTAGGGTAAACTCTTGGGGTTTGCTTTTCGATTATTTGCATTCCACGGTTGTACCGAGTACTATGGCCTACTGTTTTAGTGGCAGGCATGCCTTTCTGCGCAAAGCTGATATCATCCACAATTATCACCGTCTCACGTGCTAGTCGGTCCCTCGTTACTTGACCGATCTACGGCTTCCCCGAATATGCTCAAATGCGGCAGGGGATACCGACCCTGCCATACCCCACCACAATGTACGTGTTTAAACTTTGCTTATAGCATCTCTATTATACTTCTATTTATTATGTAAAATAGTAAAAATGGTTCAAAAAATATTTTTATTATATTTATGATTTAACTTGTTATTTTAACGGTTTCCTATACTTCCCTCCACGAGGTTTGTTATATTTCATTGAGTGTTGAGTTTGTTTAATTATTTTTATTTTCTTTGCATATATATAAATTGATAGGAAATTCACATTTTATCATATATATTGAAGTGAATAATAAAACAACAAGTCAAATAGAGAGGTTTGTTATTAATATGAATAATAAATCAAAAATAATAGTTAGCATCCAGTCCACTATCTCGCTACTCATGGGCCATGGCATCGCCTTCATGGGGCCAGGCTTTGGGTCATCCGTGCTTTTAGCCAACATGAAGCCCAGAATTTTGCTGGGCTGATTTGTGTTGCCTGAAGGCACCACAACCTTTGTCTCTTGCTTCTAAGGCCACCTCCAATACAAGAATGCTTAAAGAGCTGCTAAAGTAATAAAAAGTACTAAGTATTTTGTCTAAGAGTCTCAATCTCCAATGCAAGATGCTAAAGATAGGTGCTAAGATTTATTTTTTAAAATCAGAATTTTTTAAAATCATAGGTGCTGAGGTTTATGAGAAAAACAATGTGTTGTATGTTCTTGTATTTTTGTATAGCTGAATTTCAGAATTTATTCCGTGTGTGAATTGATGTTAGTTGGTTTGCAGCCTGCTAGCCGAACATTTAGCACTAGTTGGCTGCTCCGGATTAGCAAATTAGTTTTTTCGTGTGAATTGCTAGTAGTTACCGCATGCTCTGGATTAGCAAATTAGTTTTTCCCATGCTTTGTTGGTTGGCTGGACCTAGTATCTTTGCTAGCTGCGTGTGATTTATTTTTTGCAATCGTCGACAAAGCATTGATGCCACATTTGGCACCGCCTCTTACATGGAGCATCCGGTTTTGCAAAAAAAAACATTTTTTCTGCTTGAACACTTGTTTAAGCAGCGCATTGGAGGTGGCCTAATAGAGGCTATGCATCAACAAACCCGTTGATGTAAAAGATTGTGTATATATGTTCTATTAGTCTCGAAGAGTTAACTCATAGTTAAGTAAAGTTATGTATTGATTCAGGTCTCAACCTTACGTAGTATATTCTTAGGGCAGGGTTTGGATATTATTACAGTAGAAATGGTAGATATTTATAGACAAATATACAAAAAATACTATTTTGCCCTCTAGTTACAATGATCCTTGTGAACTCTGTATACAAGAGTCTATAGAGGGAAAATAGTAAATCTAAGTGTGAACATGCTTGGAAAGCAATGTTTTGTCGTACGTTGCAACGTGCCTTCGGAGCGAGAACCCTTCGATGGAAAGGTAATTCACGTGGATCCTTCGGCTATTGCAAGAGCTTCGAAAACAACTTAGCAATATACTCCACAATTTTGATACCGCCACTCCTTGTCACTCTATATGAAACTCTATATGAACAATCTGAGTAGTATAATCAAATGGAATTATTTTCCCAACAAAACACGTGAAAATAACATCCACGAATAGAGAGGTCGAATTAGCCCAAAAATAATGGCACACGAGTCCGGCCCGGTCCATACATATTCCATAAAAAACACTGCAAATTTCTTTCGGGACGGCCACATGCACGTAGAAACGGCCCAATAAAAATCTCCGAATCCGTGCTCGCCAGTGCCGGGCAAAGCTTTGACGGACGCGATTTCACCTGCCATCCGCACCGCGATACACTCCATGCCAGTTTACCACCGACCCGCCAGCGAACGGGCTAACCCTGTCGCCGCCCGCAACGTTCCACCATTCTGCCACGAATCCAGCGTATTTGCCGGCAACGCGGCGGAGGCCCACATGCCCTGCCTGATCCGCAGGACTCCAGCAGCGACCTGGACGTGCCTACTGCCCAGTTCCGTCCAGATCAAGCGCGCGCGCCCGGTGCAGCCGGCCAGCATTTTTTCGCGGTCAGGAGCACGCGCCGGGGGCACTCTCTCCGGGATACCTGGGCCATTTGCTTCGACTTTCCAGTACAGCCTGTGGGCGAGCGATACCGTTCCGCCGCTGCTAATCCATCACCGGTTACTGCTTGTGCCCTTTTTGCAGCTTGCATCCAACATGGCTTGCAGCCAGCTAATACATGGAGCTAAACTCAACGGGACGGCCTCTGCAGATTTGCGAGCTGATGTGACAGTAACTGCGAGCTCACATTGCTTACCATCTGCATCGATCAGTCACATGTCAACAAGAGCTACTGCCATGTCACCATATACGCATCCCTTACGCTACCAAACCCAATGATAAGAATGCAACAATGCGAGAAGCATCTGTTCTTCTGACTATAAGGGTGTACTACTAGTTTACCGCCTCGTGCCTTATCCTATCTGTAGATTACAATTTATTGCCGGTTAGATCCGTGCAAGTTGAGTGGATGTCAACTTTTGGACAGGCCTAAACAACTGTCCATATATAGAGCGTATAACTGAAATTTTGTTCCGGGGGATTCGGAAACGGAACGGAGTTTATACACCTTGCGACAACGACGGATTTCGAAAATATATAGCACTGATGGATGCGACGTGCATTCGATCCACAGTTTCCGAATCTATTAATTTATATAAGATGTCGTCGGTTTTTGAACAGGTAGTATTTGATAATGCGATTTAACTCCAATTGTTAAAACAACCTCACAATTTTCATCTCATCCGTTTCGATTTCCTACCAAATACCAATATAGCGAGCCATTCGAGCAAGGCAGCCGGCAGAAGATCGATATCTCTTTCACCCATGGGCCGCTGGTCGTTTCGACACGTACCCCCGTTTTCTCCTTGACTCGCATCGTATCGTCACAGGCACAGGGCACAAACCCTCTCGACGCAAAGAAACAATCGCGTGCACACAACAGAATAAACGTGTAAATCAGCTGGAACTCACTGGATCACACCCCTGCATCTGATCTGCATGCTGCTAATCTGTCGCCGGATCCATTCGCTCGTTCGGTCTTCCTCATCGATCTGGCCTGTCGCTTGTTTCGTTGGGAATGTGTTGCTTTGGTGTGTTGGCGAAGCACAAATAATGAGCTAATTTCCAAATGGCGGACAGTTTTATACTCTAGATTATATATCTATCCGTTCTAGTTTTGGCCCATGGGAGCTGGCCGACTAGCTAGCAGGCAGGGGGGCATGTGGCTAGGCATGCCGGCGACTTGGCGTGCGGATGCATGCACCAACGCGCACGCCATGCGTGCATCGCACAGTGCCCGAGATGTCCGACGTGCGACGTACGATCGATCGGTCGGTCTCGCCGCGTGTTTGCCTCGATGCCCACGCAATTCGTTTCATCGGTCGGTCGGTCGGTTCGGCAAAAAACCCAAGACGCCGGCCGAGGCCGATCGAGCTAATTTGTCGAGTTAGCATGCGTGCGTGCAGTGCCCGGCTGCCCGGTGCTCTGTTTTTGCAATGTCGAGTTAGCTAATTTGTTTGCCTGAAGAAAACGAACCGCACGTACGTTCATTTTCTTGACCAGGTTAAAAAAATCAGTGTGGCCGAGCTGGCGAAGCTACGATCGAGCTAGCTGTGTTGTCGTACGACAGGAACAACATTTGTTCGATCGGTCTGACAGTCAGTTCCAGTATGTGACCGTAGGACGAAGGATCATCTCATCGCTGTGATAATTTTGCGAGCAAGTTAAGTCGCTTGCGTCGCTTCAGTACAACAAATATGATTAAAGACGATGGAGAGAATAAATGACAGAGCACTGCACACTTCAATTCGTCCCGAGTCGTCGTCGTACGTGGGTGCAGCATGCATGAATGCGTATGAATGACCTTGTATTAGGGGGGGGGGGGGGGGGGGCATACAACCTAATCATCATCATATCTTATCAAGTCCTATCACCTCGCGAGATAGCTAATCACGTACATTTGCTCGTGATCTACTTCTACTCCAACCCAAGTGTGTCCGTTTCCGCCAATTTTTTTATGCGGACAGATGACGACACGGTAGTACTAGTACTACTTAGCTGGGGAATGAAGGACACGATCCACGCTAAAAGTGATGGTTCGACACTGCAATTAATTAACTAAACAGAGGAGGGAGCTGTGCATAGCATGGCTCACATCGCACCTACCCGCGAGTCACATGTCACACGACGTAATAGTACATGGCGTGCAGAAGCATATACCTGCATGTGCGCGTTTTTTGCTTCTTTTTGTTAAGTCGTACGTACGGCGACGGCGGTGCGCCGGGCATCGCGAGACCGCCGGCGGCCGCCGCGGTCCGGCCGGGTGGGATCTCGAGGTGCTACCGCCGCTGCCACGCGCGTACGTACTTTCTCACGTGCCGATTATACTGTAAACGACGAATCGATTTGGTACGTATTTGCTCGTGCTGCGCGGCGCACATAATTGCCTATCATTGGAGTACGTAAGCATACATGCGTGCATATATATATAATTTTATATACCAAGAAATTATTAATTAGCGTGTATTTTTTGTTTATTATTTATGAAATACAATACAGTAGTAAAAATAGCGCAGAAAACGATAAACAAATAGTATTACTTGAAGAGTATAAACATCCCAAATATAATATAAAATATAAAAGAATTTGTTTTAGATAACTCTTGATACAAATTTAAAACGATTTATTTTCCTATACCAGATAGAGTTTATATGTATACGAGTTCATGGATTTGGATATCATGTTTGGGTCATTTTTTTTTGAAAACTACTCCCGCCTAAACACGGTTAACGCTTAACATTGAAGTTCTGATGTAATTTGGTGCCAGCTAACTCACATCTCTTTCACATGTTTGGGTCAAATGGAATACGAATTTGATTTTAAATCCACGTGCATGTATGCACCTGTATACCTATTATTCAATTTAGATTCCATTTTAGCTCTAGTTTTAGCCTTTTCTTTTGTTATAGCTTCGGTTATTTAAGGAACCCAATGGATTTATCCATCGGTTTGTTATACTATTTAAAAATGTTCCACAAGTTTATTTTATAGACATTTTTATTGAACTTACTGTTCCTAACACTGGACGGATAAAAAGTCACTTAATTTGTTTGCAGCCCTACCTACTTTTGGTCCGACGTTTGATTTGAGTGACCCAGAAGGCGACAAACAAAGGGGTAGCAAGATTTCTTCGCCTTCTGGCAGTGTTAGCTAGCTCCTAGCTACTGACCACAGCATTTTCGTTACGTGTCGTTGCAAGAGTACTCTGTGTCCACCGAACATGCATTTGCATGCATGTATGCAGCCAGCGTTGGACGTTTGCAGTGGCTCTGGCTCCGGCTCCGGCTCCGACTCCTCCGATGGAATTAGCTAGCTTCACTACGGGAGAACTGTAGTTTGTCGAGTGCTTTCTACAAGCACTCGGTAAAGCCCAAATTGCACTCGGCAAAGCGTTCGTCGAGTGCCACACTCGGCAAACAACACTCGGCGAACCCGTTGTCGGCAATTAGGGGTTCGTCGAGTGTTTTTTTCCAGCACTCGGCGAACACGTTACCGAGTGCCAAATCTATCTTATTTCTTCTCTCAACTTCAATCCCTCCTCTCAAAATATCCAATTTTTAAATACTATACGTGATAACTTTATCGAAACATTTTTAATTTTTTATCACAATATCTTCATATCATAACATAATACCATCTCAAGTATAATATTTTTTAGAATTGTTTTGAATTTTTTAGAATTAAAAAATTATTAAAGTCTACGTTGCCGATAGAGTGTCGCAACCTAGTTTTTTCAAACTTTATTTCAATTTAGTTCATAAGAACTCAAAATATAGTAATAAATATTAATATGATTTTTCTATAATTTTTGATTCATTATTTTAGGCACTTGTAGTTCAAATGTCACCTATTTCAATTTAAATCCTAGAAACATACTTAATGAATTAAAATTAGGAAACTAAAATAAATAAATGTTGAATTTTTACATGAGATAATATATGTTGTATTTTTAGTTCACAAAAAATTTCAAGATCAAACAAAAATTTAATCATTAATTTGCTTTCAAATCTCTCTTTTCTTCTCTAAATTCCAATTTCCCCTCTCAAAATATTCAATTTATAAACACTATACGTGATAAATTTATCGAAAAAATTTTAATTTTTTATTATAGCATCTTCATATCATATCATAATACCATCTCAAGTATAATATTTTTCAGAATTGTTTTGAATGTTTTAGAATTAAAAAACTATTAAAGTCTATGTTGTTGATAGACTATCGCAAGCTAGTTTTTTCAAAATTTATTTCAATTTTGTTCATAAGAACTCAAAATATAGTAATAAATATTAATATGATTTTTCTATAATTTTTGATTCATTATTTTAGGCACTTGTAGTTCAAATGTCACCTATTTCAATTTAAATTCTAGAAACATATTTAATGAATGAAAAATAGCAAGCTGAACTAAATAAATGTTGAATTTTTACATGATATAATATATGTTGTATTGTGAGTACAGAAAAAAATTCAAACTATAACGTAATTGCAAATAACATATAGACTTGAAATAAGGTTTCACACAAAATAAAAAAAAATATGTTTGCCGAGTGTTTTTCAAAGAACACTCGGCAAAATTTGCCGAGTGTATTTTTTTTGTGGACACTCGGCAAAGAACTGATTCGCCGAGTGTTTAAAGTTTGCCGAGTGTATTTTAAATAACACTCGGCAAAGTATCCTTTGCCAAGTGCCCGAGTTATTGCACTCGGCAAAGGAGAGGACAGTTGGCAAACTTTGAGTTTCCGGTAGTGCTTAGCTTAGCCGTCCGGTAATTAGCTCCTTCTAGAATGTATCTTGCAAATCGTTCCATGCACACACGTGCATTAGGAGTCCCTTTACGTTCCCAGAGAGCGCATGATGTGAGTACGCGCTTCTGAAAAATCGTTGAAAACTAGTACATGCATGGCCTTTTCTTTTCAGATTTTGGTTTCTGTTCTCCCCTAAAGTATGTGGCGTACGGCTCCTTAGTCTGCAAGATAAACTACGAGCTATTTAATAACCTGGAATATTGATAGTATGGATTATTATGTTTATATGGTCAAAATTGTAATTCGCATGAAATTAAGTGTTAAGAGTAAGATCCGTGTATGAGATGATAGCGAACAATTAAAGTAAAAGTGCGATGTGTATTTTTGATGTTGTAAAATAATAAGATTAAAAAATATATTCCACCCTCACCAACTTATTGAATTAATATAACGTAAGTTATGTATCATAATAAGCAAATCCAAGAAACTAATTATTTGTTTTGTGATTATTAAGATAGATTATTTTAAAGGTCCATTTACAGTACCCATTACTTGCTAGAGAGGTAATAATTAAACTAATCTAAACTATTGATTAAGTATATTTAAAATTATAATTAAAAAATAAAATTAGCTAACCAGCTTAATTATAGAAAGCAATCTGCATGAATATCGTTCGCATGGAAGATTTATTGATTATTTTATTTTTATAGTATATACAATAATTAATATGCTAACATGCAAAGAGAAAAATTAATTATTGTATGTATATGGGCCCATATATGTTAAATGAATATTATATGATCTATTACCTCTAGAAAGTAATAAGTCACCGATATCAAATCTGAGCAGCGGTTCACAGAATTTGTGTGCACCATAAAATTCTCCTATTATAATTACATCCAAAAAAGAAAGCCGGCTGCAATCATAACCTTAATCTACTGCGTTTGATAAAATAAACGGGGGACCCGTGACTGTAAAATAGAGGAGCCAGGATCCTAATTCGTACGTACGCAGTACGTCCTTTCGCCCTTATCCACCTCCCACTAAACGGACACCAACAGACCAACTCCCCGTCCGGTCCATCCATCCATCCGTCCGCCCGTCCTCGCTAGTACTGTTGATGCGCGGTCGTGCGTGCCCCACGCCGGCCGCCACGCGCGCTCTCCTAGTCCTGCTCCTGCACGATCTGGGCGCAAACATGCACCCCACCTACGCCCGGCGCGGCGCGGGGCGGGCAGGGGTGGGGCGTCGCCGCAGCAGATGCACGCGCCGTGCCGCACTGCGAAAAGCAAGGGCCCCGGCCGTAGGATGACGCGTGACTCTACCGCGTGTGGCCTACACAACAGGAGGCCGTAGTTGTCCTAGGTTGCCGCTGTGGAACACGGTACACAGTCGAAGCGATATATCGGCCGTGTGACGGCGGACGTGGCCTCGGCTCTCCGCCACGCCTGACATCCCAAGCTCAGTGATGCAAAAACGCTGTCGCCACCGCTATCTTCTATGCTTTTCCGCCGCGCTAGAAACGGCCTACGTGGATCCATGCGGATCGGATCAGATCGGAACGGAACGGTTCAAGCCCCACATGAGCCATCCCTCTCGACACAATGCGGCATTGCACTGTTTCTTCTTCTTCTTTTGTTTGAAAGAAAGCGTTGCACTGTTCGGATATATATGTATCATCATCACCAGTTGCAAGAACGACAAGCTGGATGATGGAGTGCTCCAGCTGACGCAATGATCAATTGCTAGGCCGGTAACTAAAACTACCTCCAAAACTCAAAACTGCAGTCTTCATGCCCATTTTCTTTCTTGCTTCCGGTTCCACAGGAATCAGTCCTCAGTCGTCACCACAACAGGAGTTGCAGTACATTTCTGGCTGGCACTTGGAATCATGGATCTTGTCCAACCGCAGGTAGTCCGTAGTCGTAGTGTATGATTTCTCGTCGTGCTTATCCCAAACGAATGAAATCAAACTAATCTTCTCACCGGTAAACAATTACAAAACAGATGGTTAACTACTGCTACTTTTTCCCCTTCAGTCAATGAGCCAAAGCCTATCGCCTCTCCTTATGTCGACACGTGCCCCTGAATGGGCGCCAACCGCCAGGGACACAAGTGTTTGAACAGTTCAATGTCAAATTAGCGGAGGGTCTATTGGCCCCAACACTTATCCAGTCGCCTGGGCAAAAGCACGGTAAATTATCCACCACCTCCACCCAAGTGTGTGGATAATTTAACTATTTGACACTCTTAACATGTGTCAATTAATGGACTATATGTCAGTGAATCAGATGACCTCACACGTCAACGACTCAGAGTGATATTTTTGTTGCCACTCACACGTTGAGAGTCGCAAATAATTAAATCCCCGCGAGCGCGGCGACAGCAGCAGAAAACAGCACGCCTGTGTGAGCTGGACGACGCGCGCGTAAGAATCTCCCGCCACCGTACTGACGTCGCAGGCTTTTGGCAACTGCATACCGCATGCACTAGAATTATGCAGGCTTTCCGCTTGTCGTTCGAAGAGAAGACCAACTTGAGGCCATTCCTTTGTCCTATCTTTGCAATTCAAGTCTCGCCTGATGACACCATTAACTTCCTAGGTGCTTAATTAGGCACCTGTTTTTGTTAGGAGGGCATTGCAAATTATGAGCTGCTAGTTTTGACGTTGTTGATGCTTTAAGCTAAGGGCCACGAATGTATGTATTGCATTGGTGGTTTTGTGTTTCAAACTGGGATGGAGCCTTGGAAACAAAAGTTGCAGTTGCACTGCAGCTATCATAAGATGACGGGAAAAAAGTTGGGTATTTGTTGTTGACAATGTGTTTAGAGTCTAGACTATAGCGACGGCGGTTAGGCCGGTGTACTGATTTAATCTTAATTGCAGGAACAGGTCAATGCTACCGCACCGGTTGGTACAATGAGTTGAAAATCAAGTGTGTGTGTGTGTATACCTACTAGAAAGATTTTTTTAAAAAAAATTTATCGTATCAGACTAGACATATATAACTTGTTAATTTACCCTCATATATATATATATATATATATATATATGCGAATATATGATTGCAATTTGGTGCTTAATGCCACAACCATTGAACATTGAACATGCATGCTTGTTACAAAGCATCGACCCACAAGAAAGGTAGTACGGTACTACTTGCTGAGATTATCATGTATAACCTATTTTTCTCTGAACTTAAATATGCTGTCTTACAGGTTCATCTCATCTGACTTGCCCTTAAACAACGACATATATATATATGGTGTTTTAAACTGTTCGTCGGTTGTCTGAAACTCTGAATGATCTACTTATTTATAACTTTGCAAAGCTTGACTCGACCATTTCTTTATTTCCCTTTTTTTACTGAAATATACAGAATATGCTCCGGTGGACCACAATCCAACAACACGATAATTAACTTTGCCCTTCGTTCTTTCTTTCAACAATCCTCTCAATGTTGGCCAATTGCCCGATCGGTTGTTCACGGTAGGAGATATGAATATACGATATGATATCCACTGGCTGGCGCTGAGCTTGTGCTGTTGTGCAATGACAGCAGTAATAAAACGAGTAGATTTTGCAATGACAGCACGCGCGATCGTCGTCGTCGCTTGACATCTCGCCTTCGGAGGCCAGAAAACTCTGGGACCTCACCCTGATCGCAACCCGCGGGCTTCCGGCCGTGTTCACTTCTGAAAGCGAAAACGGAAAACTGTGCTGCTCCTGCTCGTCAGAGTCGAACTGCTCGATCTCTTTTTTTTTGGCTCGGCTAGCTGCGCCCACACACGGGTAGAGCCCTCGGCAATCTTCGCTGAAAATTGTGGCGGTCGCCGCGCGCGAGGTCGACGGCTCGTCGCCCGGCGGTCCCTCCCCCCACATGGACAACGTCACAACGCACAGCAACTAGGAGAACTTCCCTGAAGAGGCGAGATGGCAGAAAGGGAGAGGCACCAAATTCACGAGGGCGAGATTTGGCATATGGACCAGCTCAATCGATATCTATCTGAAAGGTTCCACCAGAGCAGCTGCGACGTGTTTTTCGGTTCTTGATCCTCGAAAGGAACTGGGACTACTCTGGATTCTGGAAGAGCAGTTGTGAATTTATCTCAGGGATACATGTGGGGGGGAGCCCCAGTGAAGCTAGCTAGCTCACTCGTTCTCCAAGTCAGAGTAATGAAAATTATGAAGTACATAAATGCGAACTAGTTGCGCTGTTTATTTAAGGCGAAAGGAGAAACAAGTCTGCAGATTGTTTTTCTGCGATGCACCGCCACCGTGGCCGCGTTAGCTGCTGTGGATGACTGAATATTCCACAGGCAAAAGTTAAGGTTAAGCAATCGGTATTAGGACGAGTAATTACAGAGCTTGATTTGCGAATTGCGAGCGGTAAGAAGCGAAAGACGTGAGCTCCGCCCAAACCTCCTCCACACCACACGGCTCTCCTCCCGTCCTCCGCCTCGAGCCTTATATAAGCCGCCCCTTGGTGCCTCCCCCCAGTCGCTTCCCTTCTTCCAAAACCCGCCTCTTTCTCTTTCACACACGCTTCTCTCTCTCTCTCTCTCTTCGTCTAGCCGGTGGCGGCGTCCTGCGGAAGGAAAGGAAGGGAGCTTCGAAGGTCGGGCCGGCGGCAGAGATGTCTGAAGTGTCCGTGATAAACCAGGCAGAGGTGGAGGAGACGGTGGCGGGGCTGGACCTGCCGCCGGGGTTCCGGTTCCACCCCACCGACGAGGAGATCATCTCGTACTACCTCACCCCAAAGGCCCTCGACCACTGCTTCACCTCCGGCGTCATCGGCGAGGTCGACCTCAACAAGTGCGAGCCATGGCACCTCCCAGGTATGCTCGTGCATCCACGACCAAGGCCGCTCCCAAATTTTGTCTCTTTTTTTCCACAATCTCTTCTCTAAAAATATTGGATTTACCGAGTTGCCTCTTGCGTGTTTTGGTCTTTGGCAGCCATGGCGAAGATGGGGGTAAAGGAGTGGTATTTCTTCTGTCACAAGGACCGCAAGTATCCAACTGGGACGAGGACGAACAGGGCGACAGAGAGCGGCTATTGGAAGGCCACCGGCAAGGACAAGGAGATCTTCCGCGGGAGGGGCATCCACGTCGGCATGAAGAAGACACTTGTCTTCTACCTCGGCCGCGCCCCGCGCGGCGAGAAGACCGGATGGGTCATGCACGAGTTCCGCCTGGAGGGCAAGCTCCCCCACACGCTCCCGCGCTCCGCCAAGGTCCGGCCGTCGCGTGCCAACTAACTTGCTCGCGTTTACCTCTCCAAGTTTGATTTTTTTTTCATTCCCTTCTCGGTCGATGTGCTAATTCCTCTTCTTTCCCGACGCGTTGTCGCGTACAGGACCGGTGGGCGGTGTGCAAGGTGTTCAACAAGGACCTGGTCCTGGCAGCGAGGAACGCATCAATGGCGGCGACCGTCGAGGCCGCCACCACTGCAGACACCGATCCGGATAGCTCGTTCGACCTCATCGGCGACTTCCTCGACCCCGCTGATCTGCCGCCGCTGATGGATCCTTCTTTCGTCGCCGACGTCGACGAGGTGGCCGACACCAAGGGGACCGCGTCCACCTCCGCTCTTGCCCATGCAATCGCGCCGGGCATGAACTACCTGCAGGTCAAGACGGAAGAGCCTCTGCCAGTGCCGTATTTTCACCAGCAGCAGCGGATGGTGTACTCTAGCTCTAGCCAGTACTTCTCGCTTCCAGCGGTGAACCATGGAGACCTGACGCCGGCGATCCGGAAGTACTGCAAGGCGGAGGAGATCTCGGGGCAGACGTCGGCACTCAGTCCCTCCCGCGACACGGGGCTCAGCACCGACCCCAACGACGCCGGCTGCGCCGAGATCTCGTCGGCGGTGACACTGACGCCTACGTCCCAGCAGTTCCTGGCGTTCGACGACTCAGTCCTAGACGTCGCCGACTTTTGGAATTAGTACTAAAGCAGTACGCCTGCGGCCTGCCTGATGATCCGGAGCTTCCTACCGACCTTACACTGCAGGATTCGCTTTAGGCTGGTTGATTAATTACTTGACTTGATTAATTAACTTGGTGTTTCATGCTTGGGTTAATTAGTGGCAGTTCTTTGATATGCATCATCTGCACCTGATCTATCTGGAGGCTTCTTGGGATGTATTCGGACCAGATTATTAATCATCGATCCATCCAGACCTCCAGGGATTAGCTAGGCCTCCATGTTAATTAATCCTAGCTAGCTCTAGGTTGGTCTCTGTTGGTGTCTTGATCTCTGTAAAATACGGGTGTCCTGATTGTGTTTAGTAGCATGATGATTGGTTGATTGCACGATCAGCAGGGTGTAGATTAGGGGTGGATTTATTTACGAGCCGATTAATTTGGGCATTGGGATGAGCCAACGAGCGCTAGCTTTATAAAGTATATCATTGTACATGTACCGTCAATTGCTTGAGCTAGACATCTCATTATATGTGAATTGATGCTTCCGTTTAGCTTTTCCCTGTACTGCATTCAACTTGCTAATTACTCCGTAATTCTCAGTTACTACCATCTTGGTGCAGCCTCGACTTGACGAGTTGAAAGTACCACGTACGTACCGCTGGTCCATCACGAACGCCTTTCGAAATCTATCCTATTGTTCAATGCTCGTGTCGGCCGTGATTGCTGGCATCCAATTGGTGGGCTACTTTGACGCATTAGCTACTAGGCACGCGAACGGTAAATTGTACCGGTAGCTGCAGCCTTATCTTCTTTTGGAAACCTATCAATTGTGTAGGTGAGTCTGACGGAGTAGATGCTAGTCCACTGCAACGGCCAACGGCCGAGACGGGAAAGGAATACGGGACGAAGCAGACACATCGTAACCAAAAACCAGCCAACCAACCTCAGGTCGTCGCGAAAACTTGTCACTGGGGTCGGTGAGCGCGCCGCCCGCTAGTCGGCGACGGCGACGAGCGTGACGGGTTCACGGGACGCCGAGGCCACGGTGCGACGCGTGCATCCCGACATCCCGTTCGACGCAACACGAGCGTTTGCCATTCTCACGCACTCGCGGCATGCATCTACCCGGCGAGACAGGGGCAAGGTTCACTGTTTCGTTTCCGCACAAAATTGTGCTCACCTTCGCGGTATCACGGAATTTTAACTGAGCAGGTTTTCCAAACAGTATCGCAAATCCTAAATCATCCATAGCCTACACTACACATTCACGTAACCATCGGTTTGTGAATATAGCGTGCGTGCGTGCGTGCGCGTCATGGCTCGTGTGATCGGCACAAAATAATGATGGATGAGAGGCGTGGCACGGAAATCCTCGTCTCGTGTGCCGCGGGCCCTGCGGAAGGATTCGGATCGGGTCAGCTGTCCACGTCGCGCGCTGACGTGACAACTTTGGGCTGCTCCTCACCCGACGGCAACCTGCATTACACCTTTTCGTCTCTCTCTCTTTTTCTTTAAACAACAGCAGCGTCTGAATGGGCAGGGTAGAGGTGTATGTATACTAATCACAGTGAGGTTTAAACAAAGGTTAAGTTGATGCCGATCCCTAATGGTTCCTCCAGGGGATGCATCCATGCTTCCCCAAGCTAAGCCATGTTACTGCTGCTCTAGCTGTTTATTATTTCCTCTATGGATTTGGTTACTTAATCCGATCGATGTAGATGTACGTCCCGATGCAGGTTGCTTTCAGCCCGCTGATTAGCGCGCGGATTTTGCAGAAATTAGACAAGCCATTGGCTAGCGGCGGTTGACATGGTGCGTGCATCTCTCACCCGTATTAGGCGTGGTTTTCTTTTCCACTTAAAAAAAAGAGGGGTGTTGATAATTTTGCCACTCCTAGAAATTAACTTTGATTCATAGCAGAATTTGTTCGATGCGCACCATGACTTGATTATGTTTGATGTGGTTCGGAGAAAAATGGAATGGATTGGGTTCAATCATCGACCGTCTCTCTAATCAATCAAAGGCACACCTGGTGTCGAGTAGTAGCCCATGTGCATATATGCCACCTTATTCTTGACCGATCGATCCAATCATCTTGCGAGCAGAGAATATCAATGGTTCACATAGTAATTAAGCAGCGCGATATATATTTCGTCGTGACGTTGATACGAATCATGTGAGGTGGTGCGCTAGCTGTGTTGTGTCAACCGTCGAGCCGCGCCTTACGATGCAACACATGCATGCAATCCGTGGTCGGTTTCCCGTTTGGATGCGAGAAGGCGACACGTAAGAGCGCGTACGTACGGGCCCTTGCAGAAGAAAGCGCGATTCGGGGCCGTCACGCTGCATCTGACAGGTACGCGACACCTGATTGACCCAGCAGACCGGCGGCCTGTGCTCGTTTTGCTTTAATTTGCTCACTTCGCAAGAGAAAGATTTCGATCTTTCGCTGGATTAAATGACGAGATCCTCGATTATTAACGGGGTGATTACAGTACGTCCCCACGCGGTTTCAGCACCGTACTTGATTTCTACGGCTCTTAACTTGGCTGTCAGAGCATGCGACGAAAGATCGTGCCGTGGTGTGCTTGCTCCTGTCACGGCGTCACTTGTGAAACGTGGACGTTTTGGTTGGTTTCGGGGCGGTGCAGTGGCGGCGTCAGCCCACGTGACGGCGACGGGGCAGTCTGATCTGTGATCGGCTCCACGCCGGCCACGTCGCCGTCCCCACCCGATGACCCGACCCCCCCGACGCGTTTCGATGTCATCAACTGCCGGCTGCCGCCGTGGCTGGCCCACCGGCTCCACCGATTGGTCGGCTCGGTTCAGTCATGGCGCCGGAGAGGGGAAAAAAAAATCTCCGAGCTAACGCCGAACGCGCCGAGGCCCGCCGCTCTGGTTTTCTAGTCTTCTAGATGATAGATCTCCGTGCCGGTGCCACCGTTTTCTGCCGCTGCAAGCGTTTCTTTCCCTGCACTGACAGTGAAGTGAAGTTAATGGATCGTGATCGATTAGAGGCTCAGCTGAGTGCTTTAATTTGTTCGGCTTAATTAGCCTCTTGATGAAGCGTATGAGGCCATAAAGCTGAAGAGAGTACGTTGCCTAACCTTTGATGGGCAAAAAGGTTCATACTGTATCGGAGTTGAAGGCATATCCTAGTTGATGCCCATGACTTGGATTCTTGGAATTGTCCAACGAATGGTCCAGCACAGCCGCAGTCAGCTTCAATTCGCTAGTGTGGTACCTTAGTACCTATACGCAACATTTAAGCATACATAAGGCATGGTTCACATGGCACGTATATTTTTGCTTGATCTGAAACTTGACACCGAAACACATACCTGTAACCTCGACGAGCCACCGCAATTGCTCCAACCATATCGACACAGCGTGCATCGCGAACCAGTGGACAAAACGAGCCCAATCATGCATGCATGATGTATGCAAGTGATGAGACGGATCAAATTTTTATTTATTTTTTTAACTACGACGACTACTACTGATGCATTGTGAACTAGCTGCAGCGTCACTACAGACGGCATGAGGTAGAGATGAACAACGTGAGTAGATAAGGTTTGGTAACTGGACGCTTCTAAACCTACCTGCTGCCGCGGCTGTTCTAGGGTATATATCTATCCATGTTTCGTTTTTTTTCTTCCAGTGGCTGGTGCACGTACGCGAGCACTTTTCTTTATCAGTAGTACCAGCGAATAAAGCCACACAAAAACCTAGTCAAGTGACACTTTTGGTCTTTTGCCCGTATGACTCTCGCGCCATATAAACAAACGGATTAATTAATTTTGTCAAGGACGACGACGCGCCATTTTCTTTTTTTTTTCTTTCAGATCTCCATCTATCGTGTCGTCCTCTGCTCCAATATTGCGCATGTATACCTGAAACGAGTCGTACATTCATGAATGCAATTGCTGACGTGTGTGCATAGAGAGAGGTGGCACGTAAATGGGTAGGAACTATGCACGTGTAGGGTGTTACAGTTGTACTGTACGTTGTACTGGCGTCTCAACTGCACTGCATTTGGAAAAACAAAACTCGCAAAATTATCGTACGTGCTGGTAGTTCAACCACGCTCGCGTATAAGCACGCGAGAGTTTGGGAGGCTTGAAACTAACGCCATAAATAAGAGGCGAAATGAGACAACATGTTGTACACGTGTTTGGAGTCGCCTGGATGTGTGCACGTTTGCCGTTTTGCCACTCCAACTTACTCCCTACAGCAATTTCGACATGTTGCTCCAGATATCTCTTCATCCCGTACGTACGTCATGCGTAGATGTCGACGGCTGCAGTCAATGTTGATCTGGCGGCGATCTACTACGACTCATCAATCCGTCGTCGCAGACCGATCGATCTCTTCTTATTGGATTTGATTTTCTCTGCTCTTTTTCGCTGCCTCGTCCAAGAAGCCGGCAAGCTGCGTGGCTGCTGCGTGCGTGCATTCTCTCCTCGAAGGTTACGTCGCCAGATGCGGTTCGCTTCAGTGTGTCACTTGGGAACTCCGATGTCCGATGGCTACATCATCTCCGGAGTCCGGGCCAATTGGCTAACAGGTTGCAACCAAGAAAGCAGGCCACAAAAGCACGCATGAAAATTGCACAAAATCAAATCCTTTCGAGAGTCTTGCAAGCAAGGGCTAGAACGATTGTGTCATGGATATGTACATGCAGAACGATTTGAGACAGTCGGACATGTTCCGGTTTCTCTAGCGTAGTAAAAAATGTTGTTAGTTTATAGTAATATCCAATGCATCTGAATTCATTTGCATCCATCCATCGATCGATCGCGCGTGCAGGACGTTGTGTGTCGTCGGAAGGGTTTTTTATGCTCAGGAGGTGTGCTGCTGACGGAGAAAGTGTTTGGATTAGGCACTCAATCCTCACAGTTTGCTCAATTATAAAACGTGAATCGCCGTGAGAGTCTGACCCAGTGACACGTGTTATATCCCGTTTGCAAAACTGTAAAGAAAGTTTTACCGAGTACGCTGTTACACCATTCAAAAGCTGAGAGAGTTCGGCCGGAAGAAAAGAAGAAAATTATGCACGATGTACACGCCCATCGGTACCCGACCCATGTAAATGGACCAGGCTGAACAACAAACGGGCCGGGCTGAACAATACATGGGCCGGGCTGAACAACACATGGGCCGGGCTGAATTTTATCCAGCCACTTGCAAACGCCATTCCTTTGAAGGCCAGCCCAATTGTAGCTATGGCATGCGTAGCAGTAGCAGGCCGCAGCGCCGCCCCTCCCACCTCGCCAGCCGCGCCGCACCGCGCCGCTGCCTCTCCCCCTCGCGTCCTCCCACTTCGCTCAGTGGCGGCTACAGTGTAGTCCAGGTGGACCCTAGACTACCCGGTATTTTGGCCCATTACACCATTATATGTTTTAATTCGGCCCATTACTATTCATTTTACTGTTCAGATTCTACTGTAGCGCACTAGGGCAGCGCTGTCACTCGCGAGTACACCGAGCCCTAACGCCATGCCTGCGCTGTTCATCCTGCCGGCCGCCTCCCGCCCGGCGCGGCGCCGGTCGCCTGCCCCAATCCTCCAGGCTCCATCCGGCCTCCCGCCTCCCGCCTCCGGGCGCTGTTCATCCCGCCGGTCGAAGCGGCGCCACCCGCCTCCCCCAATCCTCTAGGATCCATCTAGCCTCCCGCCTCCCGCCTCCGGGCGCTGTTCATCCCGCCGGCCGCCGCGGCACCGCCCGCCTGGCACCGGCCGCCTCCCGCCCGGCGCGGAGCTAGCCGCCTCCCCCAATCCTCTAGGCTCCATCCCACCTTCGGGCTGCCGACTCCGACCTCCCGCCTCCCGCCTCCGGCCTCCCAGACGGCCGAGTGGCCGACGCACGCGGCGAGCCGGCGAGCCGGCGACCAGCGACTCCTCCGAGCTCGCCAACTCGGCCGGCCGCCCCGGCCCCACGCTCCCGCCCTCCTGCCCGGCCCTGCGCCCCCGCCCTCCCGCCCTCGACGCGGGGTCCCTGACTGGCCGACTCCGATGGCATCGGTCCCCCCGCCGCAAGTTCCTCCAGCGCCCGTGACTCCATCCCCAGCGCCACCGCCACCGCCACCGCCACCACAGCAGCAGCAGCAGCCCGGGTCCGCACCTGAGGCAGCGACGCTCCTGGTGCGGCACCTCCCGGAGGCGATCCCGCAGGAGATGCTCTCCCAGTCTCCCGCCTCTTCTCCCACTACGGCGCCACATCCGTCCGCCCCTGCGCCGGTGGAAAGTACTCAGTCCTCACTTATCGCCTGCTTAATTTTGCTTTGTTACGTGCTCAAGTGTTCACTTTACTTTGTCGCTGAAATTTACTGCCATCCTTTGTTTTGTATATTAGAAATATGCCCAGTGATGTGTCTCCTTATTCACTTGGCATGTGGAGACAATGCGGTGGAACTATTGTATTTTTTTGGGTGGTTACTGAAATCATTTGTGCTATTCCGTGGCAGGTTGAGGAATTGCGCATTCGTCGATTTTAGGGACGAGATGGCGGCCAATCAGGCACAGCCTCTGCTGAACAGGTTTGCTCCTCAAGCGCATTCTCTGCTCACTGCTCACTCACCTGTAATTTTTTTTGTCCAGCTAGCTGCACCAAAATGACCGAAGTATCTTGTATTAATATTATGAATCGGTCCTCCGACTTGTTCAACTGGTCTGATATGTTCCACATTATTCAATTTTGCTAATGGATTTCTGCAGGTTGAGGTTCCTTGGGAAAGTATTGATAGTCGAGCGAGCGAACCAGCCAAATTCAAATAATACTAATGAGAATCATCAGGAGCAATCAGCACATGGGACATCACAAGTACCAAGTACGAATTACTTAAACCAGAAGAATCCCATATCTTCTGCTGAACCAATTGCACCTAAACTAGGGGTGGACTATCCATTTCCTGCTCACCTCACGTAAGTTTTGCCATGGTCATTATTTCTTCCATCACCTTCTAAATGATCATTTTCCTGGGAACACACAGATTATATATCTAACACTTGCTCTTAACAAAAATCAAGCGCTCAGTTTCTTTCTGCACACTCAGAGGTGAAAACTGAGTGGACAATGGCATATGTTCACCTTAGCATTCATAAGCTCTACATTGTTTTTCCTATTTGCATTACTGCATGGTGTTACAACACGATGCTTGGATTAATGAGAAATGAATTGGTTTATCTATGTTGAATTGTGAAATTTAGTTTAGCGCATCTGGATGGATTGCTTAGTCTGAAGGCCAGTGAGCTGTCAAATGCAATGTTTCTATGGCCTGTTTAAATGATATTATCCATCTGGAACTAACCAAAATCATGCTAGGCGTATTCTCCACCCTTAGCTATTTTAGTTCAACCTAGTGTTTATATTACTCAAATAAGATCATCGTATTGTTATCTAGATAAGACCTTTCCGTTATACTTTTCTGAATGCCCCAAACAATCATAGTTGCTTGAGTTTGATCCGCTTGCACTTTGGAATGCCTTTTTTGTAGGTATGCGTACCCACCACCAGATGGAAACATATTGACGAATATAGTCAATGCTCTAATTGCTGTTCCCCGATTTTACACCCAGGTTGATTTCGATTTCAACCTCACGTGCTATTGGTTGGCATGATTTTGATATTTCAACATAGATGAATTTTATCTGTATATTATTTTGACAGGTATTGCATTTGATGAACAAGATGAACCTTCCAGCTCCATTTCGGATGGCCTTGCCAACTCCACCTTTACCATCGCCAGTGCCTGCTCCACCACCACCACCTCCGCAGCCGTCCTCGACAGATAAACTTCACTTGACTGATTTGTCTAGCGATGAGTCTGAGTTGGAATCTTCTGATGTATACGCTACTTCCTTTATAGTTGTTTACCTTGCTTTTTATGCCATTTTAATCATAAATCATGCATACTTTATTTATTGCAGGAGGAGGTTGATAAAAGAAAAGTGAAGCGTGCAAAGCATGAAGCTATTGTTGGTCCTGCCGTTGATAAAAGTATCGCTCATGAAGCAGTTGGGTTGAAACCTGCTGCATTAGTTTCTAATGAGCTTCAAGTGATAAAAAAGAAAAATCCAGTCCTGCAGGTGAACAATTCTTTCCCATTACTTATAATCCAAATGTTTAGTGTTTTTTTTTGTTTTCTAATGCAATGGTTATCTACAGATTAATATCATCCCAAAAGGTGCACAGAAGGAACTTGCTGTTCAAAGTACTGCTGACAAGGAATTGGTGTCAAAAGATGAACTGCTTGAAGGAAAACATTTTGTCACACCTCAGGATATAGAAAAAGAGAAATTGCCCCTTGAGGAGATTTTGTCACTTCCTATGTTTAAGGTACATGAAGCGTGCAAGCCTAATTATTGTTCTGTTTGGTATTGCCGTGGCTTTCAAGAACCCTTATTTGTTTCTTCTATTTCTATTTTTTGATGAAATAGTTTGTTGAACACATTTTTTGGAGTTGTAACAGCAAAATCTTGAATTACTAACAATTTCTCACTATGCCCATTTTTTTATTTTATTTTGCCGCCTTTCATTACATTGAAATGGAACATCAAATGGAAAATTTTAATTGGTTGCAAGCCTAGAAATTACAGAATTGCCCTTTCTATTTGTTAGACGTAGCATATTACCCCTACTATCTATTTTGTATGCATCAGTAGAACTTTCTTTTCTGCAGAATTACACACCAGGGAATCCTGCCAGTGTGTTATATGTAAAGAACTTGGCAAAGGATGTCATCCATGATGACTTCTACTATGTCTTTGGTAAGTCCAATTGAAACTGAACGCATTAACATATTGATTAAAGGTCACTGCAGTACTTTCCCACTTCTCAAATTCAATCTGATTTCTCTTTTTACCTGCTCTCCAGGGTCTGTTTTCGAAAACTTGGATGCTACAAAATCTGGTTTGAGTATCAAGTTAATGCAGGTTAGATATGCGTGTTTTACTTCTACTCGTGCTCCAAAAAAAATCGTAGAAAACACCAGATGGTGTTCCTCCTTCTACATCCATTTCTATCCTTGATTAGTATAATCAGAGAATTAGCTGTTTGTCTGCGACCATATAACTTGTGTCACTTTTCCTGCTTTGTTGCCTCGTGTTACTAGTGAATTATCCTGTTGCATTATCTGTTTTGGTCATTTTCCAGGAGGGACGGATGCGTGGCCAAGCCTTTGTGACATTTCCATCAGTTGAACTTGCTCAACGGGCCCTGGTTAGTGATTATCAGTTGTTTTCTTAGACAATTGATGCCATAACTTTGTAGTTTTCCACATTAAGATACTAGTAATCAGTCAAATTCTAGTGACTAAGCTACTAGCATTGACAACATAACCTTTTGTGACTTGTTATTCAGCATGCCACAGTTGGGCTTATGTGGGCACCATTTTGCAGAATGTCCCACATGGCACAGCTTTATTTTGGTGTATTTTATCCTACCTTTTATGATTTTTTGTAATCGAGTCTATTGGAGCCATGGATTGCCAAATAATTATTTAATTCTTGGTTTTGCAGAATATAGTACATGGTTATGTATTCAAAGGCAAACCAATGATTATACAGTTTGGCAGAAACCCTTCTGCCAACAAAGCTTCCTAGGAGGGTTGCATTCATTCAGATACTGATGCACTTTTAATTCAAAAGGGACTGGCAAGTGGCGACCAAGGTTGTGGTATTTGTATCTGCGCCTTTTAGTAGTTGGGTTTTGAGGTTGACTTTTTATTGAATGTAGTTACTTTACTGTGTTGCTAGATGCTTGGTGGTATAACATGTGGAGAGAACTGGACGCATGTGAACTTGTACAAAAGAGGGAAGATTGTAGACTAAAGAGCATCTGATTCATATAGGATGCAGATAAACTTGTACAGAACCTTGTAGTGGTTCTGTTCTGTGAATCTGTGGTCTAAGAATGTTGGGTTTGAAAACAATCGAGGCTTCCTTTGTAGTCTGGACCTTTTTATGGGAGTTGAACTGATTCTATTTATCATACGAAATTCCTGCGTGAGGCCTGAACTTGTGGAAGAAGCAGCAACTAATAATTTACTACTTGGATTTCCTTTTAACCGAGACTAGATCGAGGGGAAAAACTAAGATGGGAATTCTTATATTGACAGGCGAGTATTAGCTTTCGTTCGACGAGCTTGTTTTATGCTTTCTGAAGATGGTTGATATAAATACCAGCCCTTGCGAGTATATAGCTCGATTACCTCTCGGGATACCGCATTCTATTATAAAAGAAAAGATAAAAGCTGTTACTGTTTCTATTTGGATATATGGATAGTGTAGTACTTGGGTTTTTCGTTATATGGATATTTGGATATATATATATATATATATATATATAAAATTAGTGTTATTCGTTATCGTAACGTCAAAGTTACAGGCTTGTCGTGACTTGTGAGTTCGTGACAGGCTGACAGCAATATTAACAGTGCACCTGGCAGCCATGTTGATTCTTGAAGGCCTGAAACGTCCCTTTAGAAAGGAGGAAAATGGACCGTCGAATAATGACAACCATTTTGTTTTGTGGTTGCTTTGGGAGAGATCTAAAGATGTGGACGTGCAAAAGTTTTCTTTCTCCAAATTTCTTCTAGCACTACCATATACAGTACTCTCTGGTAGGCCGCGTTTACCTCGCAGTCATTTGCCAGTTTATAAGCACGGTAACGACAAATAAAACCAAACGATCTTACCGATAATCAAAGCGCTCTAGTGCTTAAAATAGGCCACTCGTATTATCCATGACCGTGCTAATCGCTATCAATAACAGGCTAACAGCAGCCAGTCAACCACGCTATGTATCATCCTTTATCTGAATCTGTTACTACTTACTATGAATAGGAGTTATTGCCTTGCGCTGAAAACTCACCACATAATATTATCTCTATCTGAATAATTTACTATTAATAGTGGTCAGGAGCCCAGTCCACTTTTCAGCAAATAAAGATGTTTTACTTTTCAAACTTTTTTAAATTTAACAAGTTTTATAAAACAATATACCAATAGCTACCGAAGATTTGAAGATTTGACGCTCAACATATTTGAATGTTTAAATTAACAGCAAAGAGATTATCACAAATTAAATAAAAATTGTCGCGGGAAGAGATGTTAACATACTGAAAAACTTCCAAAAAAAACTAAGTGAGAATAGGGGTCCTAACAAAAACGGCTGGTCATGGGTCGCCAGTTAGACAGTTACCTCTATCTAACTGTACACTGGGCCCCACCTCATCCTTGACCGAAAAAAAACTCGTCTGCTACGTGCCCCCGGGAGTTGCACCAAGATCTCTCTACGACACGTGGCACCACGCCTTCCTATCACTGCGGCCTACGGGCATGTGAGCCCCAATTAATTTCTCTTATCCGAAATATATCCATTTCTGCAAGTATACCACCGGAAAAACAGAGAGGCACCAGAAGCTTCCACATTACGTGGCGTCCATCCGACCACGGAAGGGTAGAACGGACGGCCCAGATCGATGGAGGGGCTGTGCGTAAAAGTTAAAAAAAACGCGGCGTTTTCTCTTTTATCCGTGGGCCTCCTGGAGCTGCTTTTCTTCGCTTCGCCGCTTCTCCAATCTGATTCTCTCCCCTCTTCTCGTGCTCATCTCCTCTCCTCGCGTGCTCCTCCCTCCTTCCCTCCTGCGAGCGTGTTGATCCGTTGAGCGGCAGCGGCGGCGGCGGCGGCAGTGGCAGCGGGCCATGGATACGGTGGCGAAGGGGAGCGTGGTGTCGCCGTGCGGGAACCGCGCGGCGGCGGGGTTCCTCGGCAGGCGGAGGGGCGCCGTGGCGTCGGCGCGCATGTCGGCGGTGCGGATCGGCAGGAAGAGCCCCTTCCTCGGCGGGAGGCTGGCAGTTGGTCCCAGGAGGTCGAGGCCCGTGCCCCGGAATATCCTCGCGTCGCCGGTGCAGGTGAATTGACTAGTAATTTGTTTCATTCATTTTTTGGCGTGCGTTCAATTTTCACATTATATCGTTTTTTTAGTTATCTTGTTGTTTTTGATGTTTTGATTTTAGGTACAGGTATTATTTTGATTTATTATGTAAGCTTTTTTAAATAACATTCGCGAGATGAAATTATCAAATCATTTCTCGTCATGGATTTCTATATTTTTAAAGTTTTTAAACTTATGATATTTTGATCTTCACCTTGATTTCCAGAATATAAAAGGTTGGATGTAAGGGTTTTTTCCGGGGGCGTTCTAATATGAGCTGCTTGCATTGTTTGCGGCAGATGAACCTTGCGTTTGCGAAAGCCATGAAGTGGTGGGAGAAGGGACTGCATCCCAACATGCGGGAGGTCGAGTCCGCACAAGACCTCGTCGACTCGTTGACCAACGCCGGTGACAAACTCGTCGTCGTCGACTTCTTCTCTCCTGGCTGCGGCGGCTGCCGTGCCCTCCACCCCAAGGTAAAAAATAGAAGCAATAAACCAATCTTGTGTTTTAATGGCGATTAATGTTCGCTGTTTAATTGTGCGGTAGTACCCTTATGTGATTGATTTCAGCAGGTGTTCTGAAAAATTATTTCCTTATGCAGATTTGCCAGTTCGCAGAGCAGAACCCGGATGTGCTGTTCTTGCAGGTGAACTATGAGGAGCACAAGTCTATGTGCTACAGCCTCCATGTTCATGTTCTCCCTTTCTTCAGGTTCTACAGGGGAGCTCAGGGCCGACTCTGTAGCTTCAGCTGTACTAACGCAACTGTAAGATCCTGGTCTGATCTTGTGCGTTTTGTGGGAATTGCATATGCTGCATACTGTATGGTAATATTGAAAGAAACCAAGACCACCCTCCCTTAATAGCTTGTTTGCACATTGATTTCATGTTTAACTAATGAGGCCTCCTCTGAAATTGTTCTTCCAAATTTGCTGATGAAGCCGCAAGGTTTTCCTGCATCTGATCTAACACTACTGCTAGCTCAGTGATGTTCGGTAAAAAACATTTTGTTGTTGAATCGTACCAACCAAAATGGGTGAATTACCCTGTACTGATGTACCATTCTGCCTTCAACCAGGACTGTGTTCCCTAATTTGGTCACATGCGTATGCTTTGAATATGTGGTGTGCAGCATCATGAGTTGTTTCAAATTGATAATAATGTATTCATGATTGTTGTGACTTCTGTTTGCAGATTAAGAAGTTCAAAGATGCGCTTGCAAAGCATAAACCAGATAGATGTAGCCTTGGCCCAACTAAGGGGCTTGAAGAGTCAGAACTGTTGGCCTTGGCTGCGAACAAGGATCTGCAGTTCACCTACACCAAGAAACCAGAACTAATTCCTTGCGGAGATGCCACAGCTGCGCAGGAATATGCTATTGAAAGCCCAAAGCTTTCTTCACCTACAAAACCATTAGTCAAGCAGGACTCTGGGGGGAGGTCCTTTGTCTCGTCAGGTAGATGAAATGAGCTGCAGCTGCTGGTCAATATGATCGTAGCCCCCAATTCTGTACAGTTTCTTGATTGTTCTTGATGTGTACATGTACCTCATGGTTGAGTGCAGGCTTAATATTTTTGCTTGTGAGGTCTGCCCCCACCTGTCCGCTAGTAGCGTAGCAGTAGTACCAGCAAGTGTTGTAGGCATGTAGCCTATGCCAGTGAATTGTATGGTATTGGTAGCTGTTTGAACTATGAATTCATCTATATTTTGCCTGGTCACTGGACACGGATCTGCGGTAGGCATTGCTAGGACTGCAAGTTTTGCAGTTACAGTTGCTACGCTGGATCCATGTTAGTGGCATACATCAATTCAGAATATTGTTGAAAAATTTTGCAGTTACAGCGGCCTAAACCTATGCTCAATTTGACCATAATAGGTACATAAACCCATGAATCTATGAACATAAATTTAAATTCAAACTTGTTGGTTTCCGTTTCTGGTTATTACATGACCTGCCGTATGCTTGTTTTGCTATTGACCATGCAAGCTGCAAAGACATGAAAAATAGTAGCTCACAAAAAATGAGAAAAACATGGCTTCAGTGTTCATCTGCATTCTCCACCGAATGCATGGCTTTACTTCCTCTGGTTTCTTCAAAGATTCAGCGAACCTCCTTTTCCCTTTGAAGAAACAACATTCGGCAAATAATAATACTACAATTTCCAGAGGCTTCGGTCATTCTCATCTCAAATATAACTACGTGGCGCGCTCGTGGGTTCCAATTGCGACGCCCGTGCGATTATTTCTGATGATCTGATCCACTAGAACGGTAGCAGAGTGGATGCTATCGCTATCTGTAGGTTGTAGCTATCAATACGTTTGCAATATGGAGTATAGTATAGTACGTACTAGTTGCATGACAGATTGAAAGGGAATGCGACGTAATACCCCCTCCGAGGAATCAGAATTAACGATAAATTCAACATAAAAAGAAAAGAATCATCGATAAAACTGTCAAGAAAATATCATGGGTCTGTATCTTGTACGTATGTTTCTGTAACTTTCTGAGGTTAAAACTGCTTTAAGTCGCCCCTGGCGCTAAAAAAGCGCCTTTACAGCATCTCCAAGAGAGTGCTTAAAAGGTTTCTTTTTCTATAATTTAAAGATTATATGTAAATTTATAGCTCCAATAGATATTCTATCTAGCTTCCTAAAATAAAGTGTTCTCAATATTTATGAAACAAATCCTCACTTGTAGGGAACCAATATTTCTTCCCAATATACAATATAGAGATTCTTTTGGAGAAAACCATATATATAGAGAATAACATCTATAATTACAATCTTTAAAAATGATATAGAGACTTGATTTTAGAGTATCTCTTGGAGATGCTCTTAGCTTTCTTTTTTTACCGCTTCATGCATCTAGCTTCCTGGCCTTCTGGGACGTTGAGAAGTGGCGATAAATATTAGGGTTTCTTAACCACCACCAATAATTTGCCATAGCCAATAAATGAATTTACTTTTTTCTATCTTAACCTACTTGTCAGTAACCTGTTGTCAGTAGATAACTCCATGTGTCATTGTTATAGGGTGATAATGTAACGTGGTCATATTAAAAGTGTGAACTAATTAATGATCATTTTTTCCCTTAGCGAAGTGACTCCTGATCCTTAGCCACTTGGAAGGCACCGGGGTGACAGCGCCCGTCCGTCGCTGGCTCCGCGGAATACGATCCTTGGTGAACGTTCGAGAGGGTCGGGTGGTTCTGGTTTTGTGGTGTACAGCTGAGGCCCTGCGCGCCACCCTCCCGTTCACGCGAACGGCTAGGCTCCGACTTCCGACTGAACTCTGCAATTGTGATCCGTTCATGCTGGAAAGTGTTCCTCCGATATTCGTCGAATCGAAATGGTGTATGAAATGATCTCACTGCCAACCGCAGAGAATCCCAGAGCATCTCAATTCCCCTTTCCGTCGTGTGCGTCTGCCATCCATCTGCTTTATTTGGAGGCTTATCACTACTACCTCTTTCCGAAATATGCAACGTAGTGTTTTAAACAATTTTCAACTTACAACATGGATTATTAATTATTCTTATCATATATTACAACAATATATAATATACAAAACTGTTTTCAAATATATTTTTAGCTTAGTTATTGTTTAAAATTTTAAAATATTCATTTTTAAATTATTAGCGTTTGGCATTTTAAGACAGAGGATATACTATTAGGACTGAGTACATAATTTTTTTCCTACAGGAAGGCGGAGCAAATTCCTCTGAAAAAAAACGAAGCAAATGCTGACGTTACTCAAAACTTAGCCCGTTTATAGGATCGGCCCATCGAAAATCCCCATTAGTGCATGGACTTCAGGCCCATCTACTAGGCCCGTCAAACAGCCTATTTTCTCAGTTTCTTCGATTCTCCTTTTTAACTATTTTGGGCCTGCTACCTTTTCTTATTGTAAACAGGACGTGTTTTGCTTCTTTGCAACGAAACTAAATCTATGGTGGTAAAACTGTAACTGTAACATTTCTAAAACAAGATTGCAAAAAAGACCCCAAAAAATCCTACGTGGAGGTGAGGGTTCAGATTGAAAACTCCAAAGGTGTTGTCAGATTCGAACGATGAAAAGCACATCTCATCAGTCATCCCCTATATCAAGAACACATCCATTCTGCCAAACCTACATGCACTACAAGAAAACAGAAAATTTTCGTCGGCTATTTTATCTTCCGTCAGCATTTCGAAAAGCCGACAGAAGTTAAATAACTTCCGTCGGCCTAGAGGAGCCGACGGAAGTTAAGCTAACTTTCGTCGGCTTTTCACAATGGCCGACGAAAGATAGAGAACTTCTGTCGGCCAGCATTAAAGCCGACGAAAGTTAAAATTAACTTTCGTCGGCTTTAGATGTGGCCGACGGAAGTTAAGTTTTCAGCAACACGTTTTTTTTCTAGCCCCCGCCCTCTTTTTTCCCGGGGGAATTGCACATTTGCCCCGAAGTTGATAGATCATTGCATATTTGCCCCAAAGTTGGAACGCTTTGTAGAAATGTCCCATACTTCTTTGCACCGATTGCATATTTACCCTATTTTATATTTCCTTCAGATTTTAATGTATTTTTGTATTTCTCATTCTCTAAATTCCCCTTATACCCTTATAGCTCTGTTAAAAACGGGATGCCCTAAGCTGTCGGGCGACACTCCACCATCGGCTCGTCGCCGCTCGAGCGCCCTGGCCTCTCCGCCATCGGTCCTAGCCTCTCCACCGCCGGCTAGCCCCCATCCGGCTGAGCTGAATGCCCCGTGCAGGGCTGCTCCCATCTACACCGGGCTGCCGGGCGGCCCCCACGCACTGGCCCTTTCTAAATGTTTTTTGGACTTGAGAATGCTAGTGTGCTTGGTTAAATGTTCTCCAGAATACTGAATGTTGAACACTTGAACTTCAGAATTTTATTGCAATCAGACAATGGACTTATAGCTGAATTATAATTGAAAGCAAAAGCAACACTTTCACTTGAAAATCCTGAGTTAAGGCATAAGCATTGCTAGTAGAATAAACTTTTGTTTATAATGGCAGACCACAATCATGCTTCAGGATGTTCCATGCCATACAGTCTCACACGAATGCACACATGAATAAACTTCTGCTTACAATGGCGACGGAGACTCGCGCGGGAGCAGCGACGGCGAAGCGCTAGACTCGCGTGGGAGGCGGCCACCGCATGGGTCTAGCGATGACGATGCTAGCACGGGTCTGGCGATGGGCGACGGGAGGAGAACGGCTGTGCTCCTGCAGCGAACAGACGAGATTGGATGGGAAGGGTATAAAGGGAATTTAGAGAATGGGAAATGCAAAAATACATTAAAATTTGAAGGAAATATAAAATAGGGTAAATCTGCAATTAGTGTAAAGAAGTATAGGGCATTTTTGCAAAGCATTCCAACTTTGGGGCAAATATGCAATGACCTATTAACTTTGTGGTAAATATGCAATTTTCCCCTTTTTCCTAGCCCTAGCTTTTCCCCCTTCTCCTCTTCCCCGCCGCCGCCTCCACGCGACTACGCTCGTCGCCTCCGCCCGCCTCCCCAGCCTCCGCCGCCTCCCCGCCCTCCCGCCGCCTCCACCGCCTCCGCCCACCGCCTCCCCGACCTCCCGCCGCCTCCGCCGCCTCCCCGGCCTCCCCGGCCTCCGCCCGCCTCCCCGGCCTCCCGGCGCCTCCGCCCGCCTCCCCGGCCTCCCGCCGCCTTCGCCCGCCTCCGCCGGCCTCCCGCCGCCTCCCGCCGCCTCCCCGGCCTCCGCCGCCTCCTCGGCCTCCCGTCTTCACCCGCCCACCTCCCTGCCTCGCCTCCCGGCCGCCTCTTCACTTGGGTTTTCGCAGACGAGGTATCGGCCATCGTCGTAGACGACACCCCAAAGGCCGTGGACGGCGCGCCGTACCTTCGGAAGGTGGACCTGGAGGCCTACGCCGGCTACGACCAGCTCCTCCGAGATCTCCAGGACAAGTTCTTCTCCCACTTCACCATCCGTGAGTCTCTCTCCTGCTTCGGCTGCTGCTGCCTGTTGCTCTTGGTTGATTGTTCGAGCTGAATGATGAAGACGATTGTTCCGGATGGGTGCAGGGAAGTTCGCATACGATGAGAGGAAGCTGGTGGACGTGGTGAACGGGACGGAGTACGTGCCGACGTATGAGGACAAGGACGGCGACTGGATGCTCGTCGGCGACGTCCCCTGGAAGTGAGCTTCTGCTTGCCCCCCTCCTCCTTACCCCTTGATTCGTCATTGATTGTGAAATTGGTGTTCCGATTCTTGATCTTAGTATGTATAATTGTATATGGATGGTTCTCATAGTGTATAATTGCTAATTGGGCTCTTGAACTGGCTAAATTAGGATGCCTTTGCTTTGATTTGAGAATTGAGAGTATGTCAGCTGTTGAGGTAGGGGGCTTTGGGTGCTGTTGCTAGAAGACTAGAATTGATTTTTGCGCTGATGGAGATCTGCTGAACATGGTTGATCCATGATGAGGTTGCTTTGCTTTGGGTTTTAGACTAAACATGATTTTTTATGTGTTGTGTCATCTCTTGGGTGTGTTCCTGGTTGTTGCCATATTCCAATGCTTCTGTGCCTGTGCTCTGTATTGATCTAACTGAGGAACTGGGAGTTAGGAATCACAACAAATAATGCATTGCCGACAAAAATTACCCTGGTTAACTCCTGAACTCGTGTGTCGAATTGATAAAAAGTACTGCTCTTTTCGGCCACGCTAAAGTATCTCACCTATTGGAAGTTAACCCCAATCTGCTTTGAGCTGTGGTTACATGGGAAATGTCGATTTCGATTCTGCCTGTTAGTTGTAAGAAATTCCTGTTTGGTTCCTATCGCACTAGAGATTGTGCTACTGTTGCTGCCTTAGCAGATTAAGCAACTTTGATGAATCACTTTTAATTAAATAAATTGATGTGCAATCGGAGCAGCAAAGTTGCAAATTTTCTTTTTTTTTCGTATTTTTAGTTAACTTCCGTCGGCCAACATTAGCCGACGGAAGTTATTGGCCCGCCGACAGAAAAAAGAAAAAAGTAATTTTCGTCGGCTAGATTTGGCCGACGGAAGTTACCGATTTTCTGGTAACTTTCGTCGGCTAGGTTTGGTAACTTCCGTCGGCGTCCGACGGAAGTTAGCCTTTTGCCGACGGAAGTTAGCTTCTTCCGTTGGGAAAGGGCTAACTTCCGTCGGCTTTGGCCGACGGAAGTTCCCTATTTTGTTGTAGTGATGGAGCCACGGAGGAGACATGTTTTTGTTGGCAAAATTGATGTCTAAACAGCATGCTGCATCCTCTCGTTTTCATATTAACTTATATATGCCGGAATTTGCTTTATTTCATAGACAAACGCCTGCAGCCACCTAACATTCTATGGTTGGTGCCGTTTACCGTCAATTCAATTCAATTCAATTCTACTTGCTTCCCTCCCATCTCTGAAAACCATACACAACAAGAAGACTGAAAGAATTAACCTATTACACTTTCGCGATTGCTGGTGCCTCTAGTTTTTCAACTCTTTGTAATGTTATGCATGTTTCAGTTCGGTGTAAACGTACGCGTCTTGTTAAGATTACGTATTATATTGGGCCATGCGTGATCCAACGACCATCACTAAAGTCATTAGCAGATAAGATGATGTCCTACTCCTACACCTTAACCATTACCAAGTACAAGTGCTATACCTTTTCCCAAATGGAGTTAGCAGCATGCATGAACGGGTCAAGCAAGGACAATTAATTATATCACCAACTTGTCAGCCTCTACTCTCTTATTGCCCTCATTTTTGCATCAGAACAACGTATGGTATATATAGATGTGAACTAAGTTATGTCTGCAAATTTAAAGAAAATCAATTCAACAGCATTTTGGGTCGTCACGTCATTACGTGCCTGACTGATCTCGTATTATTCAGCATTTAACACCGGAACAACAAAAGGTGTGATGCTGACCGATACTTAGAGAGTTTAGAGTATCTCCGACGATATTTCAATCTAATTCTAAAAATTTAAATTTGCATATTTTATCAAATCACCCAATGACGGTATTCGTAAATGATCTCATATCCTAATTGATCCCTCAAATCACATGCCGTTTCTCTTAAAAGGGTGATCTTCTTTTGTTTATAATGACAGACCACAATCATGCTTCAGGATGTTCCATGCCATACAGTCTCACACGAATGCACACATGAACAAACTTTTGTTTATAATGGCGGACCACAATCATGCTTCAAGATGTTCCATGCCATACAGTCTCACACGAATGCACACATGAATAAACTTCTGCTTACAATGGCGACGGAGACTCGCGCGGGAGCAGCGACGGCGAAGCGCTAGACTCGCGTGGGAGGCGGCCACCGCATGGGTCTAGCGATGACGATGCTAGCACGGGTCTGGCGATGGGCGACGGGAGGAGAACGGCTGTGCTCCTGCAGCGAACAGACGAGATTGAATGGGAAGGGTATAAAGGGAATTTAGAGAATGGGAAATGCAAAAATACATTAAAATTTGAAGGAAATATAAAATAGGGTAAATCTGCAATTAGTGTAAAGAAGTATAGGGCATTTTTGCAAAGCATTCCAACTTTGGGGCAAATATGCAATGACCTATTAACTTTGTGGTAAATATGCAATTTTCCCCTTTTTCCCAGCCCTAGCTTTTCCCCCTTCTCCTCTTCCCCGCCGCCGCCTCCACGCGACTACGCTCGTCGCCTCCGCCCGCCTCCCCAGCCTCCGCCGCCTCCCCGCCCTCCCGCCGCCTCCACCGCCTCCGCCCGCCGCCTCCCCGACCTCCCGCCGCCTCCGCCGCCTCCCCGGCCTCCCCGGCCTCCGCCCGCCTCCCCAGCCTCCCGGCGCCTCCGCCCGCCTCCCCGGCCTCCCGCCGCCTCCGCCCGCCTCCGCCCGCCTCCGCCGGCCTCCCGCCGCCTCCCCCCGCCTCCCCGGCCTCCGCCGCCTCCCCGGCCTCCGCCGCCTCCTCGGCCTCCCGTCTTCACCCGCCCACCTCCCTGCCTCGCCTCCCGGCCGCCTCTTCACTTGGGTTTTCGCAGACGAGGTATCGGCCATCGTCGTAGACGACACCCCAAAGGCCGTGGACGGCGCGCCGTACCTTCGGAAGGTGGACCTGGAGGCCTACGCCGGCTACGACCAGCTCCTCCGAGCTCTCCAGGACAAGTTCTTCTCCCACTTCACCATCCGTGAGTCTCTCTCCTGCTTCGGCTGCTGCTGCCTGTTGCTCTTGGTTGATTGTTCGAGCTGAATGATGAAGACGATTGTTCCGGATGGGTGCAGGGAAGTTCGCATACGACGAGAGGAAGCTGGTGGACGTGGTGAACGGGACGGAGTACGTGCCGACGTATGAGGACAAGGACGGCGACTGGATGCTCGTCGGCGACGTCCCCTGGAAGTGAGCTTCTGCTTGCCCCCCTCCTCTTTACCCCTTGATTCGTCATTGATTGTGAAATTGGTGTTCCGATTCTTGATCTTAGTATGTATATGGATGGTTCTCATAGTGTATAATTGCTAATTGGGCTCTTGAACTGGCTAAATTAGGATGCCTTTGCTTTGATTTGAGAATTGAGAGTATGTCAGCTGTTGAGGTAGGGGGCTTTGGGTGCTGTTGCTAGAAGACTAGAATTGATTTTTGCGCTGATGGAGATCTGCTGAACATGGTTGATCCATGATGAGGTTGCTTTGCTTTGGGTTTTAGACTAAACATGATTTTTTTATGTGTTGTGTCATCTCTTGGGTGTGTTCCTGGTTGTTGCCATATTCCAATGCTTCTGTGCCTGTGCTCTGTATTGATCTAACTGAGGAACTGGGAGTTAGGAATCACAACAAATAATGCATTGCCGACAAAAAATTACCCTGGTTAACTCCTGAACTCGTGTGTCGAATTGATAAAAAGTACTGCTCTTTTCGGCCACGCTAAAGTATCTCACCATTAGTCAAGCAGGACTCTGGTGGGAGGTCCTTTGTCTCGTCAGGTAGATGAAATGAGCTGCAGCTGCTTGTCAATATGATCGTAGCCCCCAATTCTGTACAGTTTCTTGATTGTTCTTGATGTGTACATGTACCTCATGGTTGAGTGCAGGCTTAATATTTTTGCTTGTGAGGTCTGCCCCCACCTGTCCGCTAGTAGCGTAGCAGTAGTACCAGCAAGTGTTGTAGGCATGTAGCCTATGCCAGTGAATTGTATGGTATTGGTAGCTGTTTGAACTATGAATTCATCTATATTTTGCCTGGTCACTGGACACGGATCTGCGGTAGGCATTGCTAGGACTGCAAGTTTTGCAGTTACAGTTGCTACGCTGGATCCATGTTAGTGGCATACATCAATTCAGAATATTGTTGAAAAATTTTGCAGTTACAGCGGCCTAAAGCTTTCCCTAGTCACTCGGAACCTTGTGGGCTTGCATTCAGCACATCGATTCTGGTTGGTTGTGGGTGTGAAAAGCTGTAGTAGTCACGGATGGCTGCTTATCCGACGTTGGTGTTGCGATATTTGGATCAAAATGTTGAATTGTGAGTTTATCCGACGTGGGAAGGGCCATCCTTTTTTTTCCGTTTGAAGCTGGATCTTATACTTGTAATTGGACAAATCAAATAGCGGCCACAAAAAGGTTGGTTTGATACTTCCTGGCAAAGGTATAGACTTTGTGGTTGCTTTTCAGGTGGGAAAGAAGGTACTCCTGTTAAGCTAGTGGGCTGCTACTTGTTGGGGCTAATTTTAAGAAAAAAATAAAGAAAATTTTATTAATCAGGTAAACTAGTGGGCTCAACTCTCTAACAGTTAACCAAACCCGCGAGCCTGTAAATAAAATTTTATTAATTGAGTATTCTCATAGGTTTTAAACTAAACCTATGCTCAATTTGACCATAATAGGTACATAAACCCATGAATCTATGAACATAAATTTAAATTCAAACTTGTTGGTTTCCGTTTCTGGTTATTACATGACCTGCCGTATGCTTGTTTTGCTATTGACCATGCAAGCTGCAAAGACATGAAAATAGTAGCTCACAAAAAATGAGAAAAACATGGCTTCAGTGTTCATCTGCATTCTCCACCGAATGCATGGCTTTACTTCCTCTGGTTTCTTCAAAGATTCAGCGAACCTCCTTTTCCCTTTGAAGAAACAACATTCGGCAAATAATAATACTACAATTTCCAGAGGCTTCGGTCATTCTCATCTCAAATATAACTACGTGGCGCGCTCGTGGGTTCCAATTGCGACGCCCGTGCGATTATTTCTGATGATCTGATCCACTAGAACGGTAGCAGAGTGGATGCTATCGCTATCTGTAGGTTGTAGCTATCAATACGTTTGCAATATGGAGTATAGTATAGTACGTACTAGTTGCATGACAGATTGAAAGGGAATGCGACGTAATACCCCCTCCGAGGAATCAGAATTAACGATAAATTCAACGTAAAAAGAAAAGAATCATCGATAAAACTGTCAAGAAAATATCATGGGTCTGTATCTTGTACGTATGTTTCTGTAACTTTCTGAGGTTAAAACTGCTTTAAGTCGCCCCTGGCGCTAAAAAGCGCCTTTAGAGCATCTCCAAGAGAGTGCTTAAAAGGTTTTTTTTCTATAATTTAAAGATTATATGTAAATTTATAGCTCCAATAGATATTCTATCTAGCTCCCTAAAATAAAGTGTTCTCAATATTTATGAAACAAATCCTCACTTGTAGGGAACCAATATTTCTTCCCAATATACAATATAGAGATTCTTTTGGAGGAAACCATATATATAGAGAATAACATCTATAATTACAATCTTTAAAAATGATATAGAGACTTGATTTTTAGAGTATCTCTTGGAGATGCTCTTAGCTTTCTTTTTTTACCGCTTCATGCATCTAGCTTCCTGGCCTTCTGGGACGTTGAGAAGTGGCGAGAAATATTAGGGTTTCTTAACCACCACCAATAATTTGCCATAGCCAATAAATGAATTTAATTTTTTCTATCTTAACCTACTTGTCAGTAACCTGTTGTCAGTAGATAACTCCATGTGTCATTGTTATAGTGTGATAATGTAACGTGGTCATATTAAAAGTGTGAACTAATTAATGATCATTTTTTCCCTTAGCGAAGTGACTCCTGATGATGTGAGGAACATGATGCTAAGCCGTTGGTCGTCGAGAATACCATTTGCCCATCTGAACGCATGTGTCTCAAGTATGGCTGTACCAGAGATCGAAATGGGATTAGACATCAAAGCATATATGGGATTAGTGTGCTCTGATGTTTTGTTCGGCGTTTTGCATAGGAGCTAGCGCTCCCTTTCGCCCCGGTTTCCCTTGCGATTCCGGTCATACACGCAGCCACTGGTGTACTTACACGATGGTGTATTGGTGTAGTGTAATATGATTATTATTTCAGCAAAAGACCAAGGAAGAAAAGAAACAACAAAAGAGTTTTGATTCATCTTCTAAGCCCTCAACTCATATGCACACGTATGTAGGACAAAACACGAGGGGTTACGTGCAGCTAGTGGTAGCTGTGCACTAGTTCGATGCCACACACAGATGGAAAAGAATACCAGGCCACGATCCAGGCGCCTCGAGCGGCAACGAGAGAGCCGTTACCGAGTGGAGGGCGGCCATCTCTTGTACGTGTCAGTTGCAGGGAGCATGCCATTACGTAGAGAAACGTATGGTAGGCGAGACGAGAGAGGCCGCGTCGCACGAGTCACGAGTGGACCACACGACGAGCTGTTAGCACCGAGCACAGAGTGGAGGAGAAGACGCCCGGGGGCGCGCCGTGATCGAGGCCGCTGCAGGCTAGCTGCAGTGTGCTCGCAGTCCTGTCCACGACCGCCCGAGGGAAAACGCCACCGCCCGCGCCGAGCTGAGGGGTAGCGCTGGAGCGGCGCTGGCCAGCCACTTGGCAGGCACCGGGGTGACAGTGCCCATCCGTCGCTGAGTCGCTGGCTCCACGGAATCCGATCGTTGGTGAACGTTCGAGAGGGTTGGGTGGTTCTGGTTTTGTGGTGTACAGCTGAGGCCCTGCGCGCCCCACTCCCGGAGTAGATCTGATGATGAGGAGTCTCTCTAACGTTTTGGAAGTGATTCCCACTCCATATGAAACCCGCCGTGAAGTCTTTCTTCGATATCCGTTGAATCGAAATCCAATGAGGTGGAAGAAATGACCGCACTACCGACTGCAGAGGATCCCAGAGCATCTCAATTCCCCTTTCCCGTCGTGTGCGTCTGCCATCCATCTGCTTTATTTAGAGGCTTATCACTACTACCTTTGTTGGGGGGAAATACTTTATCATCTGGACTTTAGAGATCAGCAACTAAAGATAACTCATCAACTTCGAAGTATGTGTTCATCTCTAAGATGATGTAGGTTTCAAGCCGAAGGATACTTCAGCTTCATGGTTCGAAGGTATTCTTCGAAGCTACAGTGGAAAACATGAAGACTAATAAGACGTCTGCCTTATCTATCTTCTCCAGATAGATTTTATTATTTTAACCCTATTCAGGGTATCGAATAGTTTCCACTACGTCAGTTGTAATTGAGGGATAAATAGGTCTTTTTCTTAGAGTTTTTATCTATAAATACCCCCTTCTTACCCTGTAATATGCATCGAATACTCAGTTATTCAATACATAACTTCGAACTACTTTGAGCTATTATCCTATTCGGAAGCTCGAAATAGTCCACATCAAAAACTCTTCGTTTGTTAGTTTTTAATCTTCGAGAACCTGTTAACGTAATCCTTTGCGCCAACAACCTCTTTCCGAAATATGAAACGTAGTGTTTTAAACAATTCTCAACTTACAACATGGATTATTAATTATTCTTATCATATATTACAACAATATATAATATACGAAACTGTTTTCAAACATATTTTTACATTAGTTATTATTTTAAATTTTAAAATATTCATTTTTAATTTATTAGCGTTTCGCATTTTAAGACAGAGGATATACTACTTAGGACTGAGTACATAGTTTTTTCCTACAAGAAGGCGGAGCAAATTCCTCTGGAAAAAAAACGAAACAAATGCTGACGTTACTCAAAACTTAGCCCGTTTATAGGATCGGCCCATCGAAAATCCCCATTACTGCACGGACTTCAGGCCCATCTACTAGGCCCGTCAAACAGCCGATTTTCTCAGTTTCTTCGATTCTCCTTTTTAACTAGTTTGGGCCTGCTACCTTTTCTTATTGTAAACAGGACGTGTTTTGCTTCTTTGCAACGAAACTAAATCTACGGTAGAACTGTAACTGTAACATTTCTAAAACAAGATTGCAAAAAAGACCCAAAAATCCTACGTGGAGGTGAGTCTTTAGATTAAAAACTCGAAAGGTGTTGTCAGATTCGAACGATGAAAAGGACATCTCATCAGTCAGATTCGATCGATCGCGCGTGCAGTACGTTGTGTGTCGGAAGGGTTTTTTATGCTCAGGAGGTGTGCTGCTGACGGAGAAAGTGTTTGGATTAGGCACTCAATCCTCACAGTTTGCTCAATTATAAAACGTGAATCGCCGTGAGAGTCTGACCCAGTGACACGTGTTATATCCCGTTTGCAAAACTGTAAAGAAAGTTTTACCGAGTACGCTGTTACACCATTCAAAAGCTGAGAGAGTTCGGCCGGAAGAAAAGAAGAAATTATGCACGATGTACACGCCCATCGGTACCCGACCCATGTAAATGGACCAGGCTGAACAACAAACGGGCCGGGCTGAACAATACATGGGCCGTGCTGAACAACACATGGGCCGGGCTGAACAACATATGGGCCGAGCTAAATTTTACCCAGCCACTTGCAAACGCCATTCCTTTGAAGGCCGACCCAATTGTAGCTATGGCATGCGTAGCAGTAGCAGGCCGCAGCGCCGCCCCTCCCACCTCGCCGGCCGCGCCGCTGCCTCTCCCCCTCGCGTCCTCCCACTTCGCTGGCCGTGGCCTCCAAGTGGCGGCTCCACAGGGTAGTCCAGGTGGGCCCTGAACTACCCTGTATTTTGGCCCATTACACCATTATAGGTTATAATTCGGCCCATTACTGTTCATTTTACTGTGTAACGTCGTCACGCGACTCACCAACCCTAAACACCGCGCCCTAGCCCCTACGCTCTACGCATCTGGTTCCCGCCGCCCACCGGGTGCCGGCCACCTCCCGCTCGGCGTCGGCCGCCTCCCGCTTCCCAGCTCCCGCCCTCCCGCCATAACGCCGGCCGCCTCCCAGCTCCCGCGATCCCATCTCCCAGTCCTAGACGGTCGACGCGGCGACGCCCGGCGCTTGAGTTCAGAGTTCCCGTCCCCAATGGCAACGCGACGGTGCCCTAAGGCCTGAGCGGCTGAGCCCTCCGCTCTTGTCCCTGCTAGACTCCCAGTGGCCAGCGCCCGGCTGCCCCCTGCTCAAGTGCTCGGCTCGGTTGGCTGCTCCTGCCTCCTAACTCCACTCCTAAGGTATTTGGTCTTGCATTGTTATTTGTTAAGCGTTAAATTTCTAATTGATAAATTGAATGATTGATTGATTGTTGTGTTAATTTTGATTTATTTTTATATGTGTGAGATCACTAAGGTATGAAGGGGATTCTTTCAAAAAACTCGAAGATTAGAAAAGTAGTATTGTAATTTTTGTTTATATTAGAACTTTCATATGTAGCTTTATGAATTATGACTAATGAACTTAAATACTGATTTTGGAGTATTTATGAAGCTATGATATACAATTTCTCTGTTATGACATATTTTGAAATTTTGTACCATTTATGATATATTTTGAAGTTTTATAGTATGAGTAGGAACACCGAAGGAAAATTTTCTGGAGCCGCCACTGGTGGCCTCCTGCGTTCTCCCACCCCACGTCGTTGAACGGACTTTCTGGACACGAGGTTGGGTCCGTCGTCTACGCCCGCGGGGGAAAATCGGCCTCGCTGGAGCCTAGCCCAGCCGCCTGGGCTAAACCCAAATCGACGCGGGGTCCCTGACTGGCCGACTCCGATGGCATCATTCCCCCCGCCGCAAGTTCCTCCAGCGCCCGTGACTCCATCCCCAGCGCCGTCGCCACCGCCACCGCCACCACAGCAGCAGCAGCCCGGGTCCGCACCTGCGGCAGCGACGCTCCTGGTGCGGCACCTCCCGGAGGCGATCCCGCAGGAGATGCTCTCCCGCCTCTTCTCCCACTACGGCGCCACATCCGTCCGCCCCTGCGCCGGTGGAAAGTACTCAGTCCTCACTTATCGCCTGCTTAATTTTGCTTTGTTATGTGCTCAAGTGTTCAGTTTACTTTGTCGCTGAAATTTACTGCCATCCTTTGTTTTGTATATTGGAAATATGCCCAGCGATGTGTCTCCTTATTCACTTGGCATGTGGAGACAATGCGGTGGAACTATTGTATTTTTTTGGGTGGTTACTGAAATCATTTGTGCTATTCCGTGGCAGGTTGAGGAATTGCGCATTCGTCGATTTTAGGGACGAGATGGCGGCCAATCAGGCACAGCCTCTGCTGAACAGGTTTGCTCCTCAAGCGCATTCTCTGCTCACTGCTCACTCACCTGTAATTTTTTTTGTCCAGCTAGCTGCACCAAAATGACCGAAGTATCTTGTATTAATATTATGAATCGGTCCTCCGACTTGTTCAACTGGCCTGATATGTTCCACATTATTCAATTTTGCTAATGGATTTCTGCAGGTTGAGGTTCCTTGGGAAAGTATTGATAGTCGAGCGAGCGAACCAGCCAAATTCAAATAATACTAATGAGAATCATCAGGAGCAATCAGCACATGGGACATCACAAGTACCAAGTACGAATTACTTAAACCAGAAGAATCCCATATCTTCTGCTGAACCAATTGCACCTAAACTAGGGGTGGACTATCCATTTCCTGCTCACCTCACGTAAGTTTTGCCATGGTCATTATTTCTTCCATCACCTTCTAAATGATCATTTTCCTGGGAACACACAAATTATATATCTAACACTTGCTCTTAACAAAAATCAAGCGCTCAGTTTCTTTCTGCACACTCAGAGGTGAAAACTGAGTGGACAATGGCATATGTTCACCTTAGCATTCATAAGCTCTACATTGTTTTTACTATTTGCATTACTGCATGGTGTTACAACACGATGCTTGGATTAATGAGAAATGAATTGGTTTATCTATGTTGAATTGTGAAATTTAGTTTAGCGCATCTGGATGGATTGCTTAGTCTGAAGGCCAGTGAGCTGTCAAATGCAATGTTTCTATGGCCTGTTTAAATGATATTATCCATCTGGAACTAACCAAAATCATGCTAGGCGTATTCTCCACCCTTAGCTATTTTAGTTCAACCTAGTGTTTATATTACTCAAATAAGATCATCGTATTGTTATCTAGATAAGACCTTTCCGTTATACTTTTCTGAATGCCCCAAACAATCATAGTTGCTTGAGTTTGATCCGCTTGCACTTTGGAATGCCTTTTTTGTAGGTATGCGTACCCACCACCAGATGGAAACATATTGACGAATATAGTCAATGCCCTAATTGCTGTTCCCCGATTTTACACCCAGGTTGATTTCGATTTCAACCTCACGTGCTATTGGTTGGCATGATTTTGATATTTCAACATAGATGAATTTTATCTGTATATTATTTTGACAGGTATTGCATTTGATGAACAAGATGAACCTTCCAGCTCCATTTCGGATGGCCTTGCCAACTCCACCTTTACCATCGCCAGTGCCTGCTCCACCACCACCACCTCCGCAGCCGTCCTCGACAGATAAACTTCACTTGACTGATTTGTCTAGCGATGAGTCTGAGTTGGAATCTTCTGATGTATACGCTACTTCCTTTATAGTTGTTTACCTTGCTTTTTATGCCATTTTAATCATAAATCATGCATACTTTATTTATTGCAGGAGGAGGTTGATAAAAGAAAAGTGAAGCGTGCAAAGCATGAAGCTATTGTTGGTCCTGCCGTTGATAAAAGTATCGCTCATGAAGCAGTTGGGTTGAAACCTGCTGCATTAGTTTCTAATGAGCTTCAAGTGATAAAAAAGAAAAATCCAGTCCTGCAGGTGAACAATTCTTTCCCATTACTTATAATCCAAATGTTTAGTGTTTTTTTTTTGTTTTCTAATGCAATGGTTATCTACAGATTAATATCATCCCAAAAGGTGCACAGAAGGAACTTGCTGTTCAAAGTACTGCTGACAAGGAATTGGTGTCAAAAGATGAACTGCTTGAAGGAAAACATTTTGTCACACCTCAGGATATAGAAAAAGAGAAATTGCCCCTTGAGGAGATTTTGTCACTTCCTATGTTTAAGGTACATGAAGCGTGCAAGCCTAATTATTGTTCTGTTTGGTATTGCAGTGGCTTTCAAGAACCCTTATTTGTTTCTTCTATTTCTATTTTTTGATGAAATAGTTTGTTGAGCACATTTTTTGGAGTTGTAACAGCAAAATCTTGAATTTCTAACAATTTCTCACTATGCCCATTTTTTAATTTTATTTTTGCCGCCTTTCATTACATTGAAATGGAACATCAAATGGAAAATTTTAATTGGTTGCAAGCCTAGAAATTACAGAATTGCCCTTTCTATTTATTAGACGTAGCATATTACCCCTACTATCTATTTTGTATGCATCAGTAGAACTTTCTTTTCTGCAGAATTACACACCAGGGAATCCTGCCAGTGTGTTATATGTAAAGAACTTGGCAAAGGATGTCATCCATGATGACTTCTACTATGTCTTTGGTAAGTCCAATTGAAACTGAATGCATTAACATATTGATTAAAGGTCACTGCAGTACTTTCCCACTTCTCAAATTCAATCTGATTTCTCTTTTTACCTGCTCTCCAGGGTCTGTTTTCGAAAACTTGGATGCTGCAAAATCTGGTTTGAGTATCAAGTTAATGCAGGTTAGATATGCGTGTTTTACTTCTACTCGTGCTCCAAAAAAAATCGTAGAAAACACCAGATGGTGTTCCTTCTTCTACATCCATTTCTATCCTTGATTAGTATAATCAGAGAATTAGCTGTTTGTCTGCGACCATATAACTTGTGTCACTTTTCCTGCTTTGTTGCCTCGTGTTACTAGTGAATTATCCTGTTGCATTATCCGTTTTGGTCATTTTCCAGGAGGGACGGATGCGTGGCCAAGCCTTTGTGACATTTCCATCAGTTGAACTTGCTCAACGTGCCCTGGTTAGTGATTATCAGTTGTTTTCTTAGACAATTGATGCCATAACTTTGTAGTTTTCCACATTAAGATACTAGTAATCAGTCAAATTCTAGTGACTAAGCTACTAGCATTGACAACATAACCTTTTGTGACTTGTTATTCAGCATGCCACAGTTGGGCTTATGTGGGCACCATTTTGCAGAATGTCCTACATGGCACAGCTTTATTTTGGTGTATTTTATCCTACCTTTTATGATTTTTTGTAATCGAGTCTATTGGAGCCATGGATGCTAAGTAATTGTTTAATTCTTGGTTTTGCAGAATCTAGTACATGGTTATGTATTCAAAGGCAAACCAATGATTATACAGTTTGGCAGAAACCCTTCTGCCAACAAAGCTTCCTAGGAGGGTTGCATTCATTCAGATACTGATGCACTTTTAATTCAAAAGTTTATAGCAAGTGGCGACCAAGGTTGTGGTATTTGTATCTGCGCCTTTTAGTAGCGTAGCAGTAGTACCAGCAAGTGTTGTAGGCATGTAGCCTATGCCAGTGAATTGTATGGTATTGGTAGCTGTTTGAACTATGAATTCATCTATATTTTGCCTGGTCACTGGACACGGATCTGCGGTAGGCATTGCTAGGACTGCAAGTTTTGCAGTTACAGTTGCTACGCTGGATCCATGTTAGTGGCATACATCAATTCAGAATATTGTTGAAAAATTTTGCAGTTACAGCGGCCTAAACCTATGCTCAATTTGACCATAATAGGTACATAAACCCATGAATCTATGAACATAAATTTAAATTCAAACTTGTTGGTTTCCGTTTCTGGTTATTACATGACCTGCCGTATGCTTGTTTTGCTATTGACCATGCAAGCTGCAAAGACATGAAAAATAGTAGCTCACAAAAAAATGAGAAAAACATGGCTTCAGTGTTCATCTGCATTCTCCACCGAATGCATGGCTTTACTTCCTCTGGTTTCTTCAAAGATTCAGCGAACCTCCTTTTCCCTTTGAAGAAACAACATTCGGCAAATAATAATACTACAATTTCCAGAGGCTTCGGTCATTCTCATCTCAAATATAACTACGTGGCGCGCTCGTGGGTTCCAATTGCGACGCCCGTGCGATTATTTCTGATGATCTGATCCACTAGAACGGTAGCAGAGTGGATGCTATCGCTATCTGTAGGTTGTAGCTATCAATACGTTTGCAATATGGAGTATAGTATAGTACGTACTAGTTGCATGACAGATTGAAAGGGAATGCGACGTAATACCCCCTCCGAGGAATCAGAATTAACGATAAATTCAACATAAAAAGAAAAGAATCATCGATAAAACTGTCAAGAAAATATCATGGGTCTGTATCTTGTACGTATGTTTCTGTAACTTTCTGAGGTTAAAACTGCTTTAAGTCGCCCCTGGCGCTAAAAAAGCGCCTTTACAGCATCTCCAAGAGAGTGCTTAAAAGGTTTCTTTTTCTATAATTTAAAGATTATATGTAAATTTATAGCTCCAATAGATATTCTATCTAGCTTCCTAAAATAAAGTGTTCTCAATATTTATGAAACAAATCCTCACTTGTAGGGAACCAATATTTCTTCCCAATATACAATATAGAGATTCTTTTGGAGAAAACCATATATATAGAGAATAACATCTATAATTACAATCTTTAAAAATGATATAGAGACTTGATTTTTAGAGTATCTCTTGGAGATGCTCTTAGCTTTCTTTTTTTACCGCTTCATGCATCTAGCTTCCTGGCCTTCTGGGACGTTGAGAAGTGGCGATAAATATTAGGGTTTCTTAACCACCACCAATAATTTGCCATAGCCAATAAATGAATTTACTTTTTTCTATCTTAACCTACTTGTCAGTAACCTGTTGTCAGTAGATAACTCCATGTGTCATTGTTATAGGGTGATAATGTAACGTGGTCATATTAAAAGTGTGAACTAATTAATGATCATTTTTTCCCTTAGCGAAGTGACTCCTGATCCTTAGCCACTTGGAAGGCACCGGGGTGACAGCGCCCGTCCGTCGCTGGCTCCGCGGAATACGATCCTTGGTGAACGTTCGAGAGGGTCGGGTGGTTCTGGTTTTGTGGTGTACAGCTGAGGCCCTGCGCGCCACCCTCCCGTTCACGCGAACGGCTAGGCTCCGACTTCCGACTGAACTCTGCAATTGTGATCCGTTCATGCTGGAAAGTGTTCCTCCGATATTCGTCGAATCGAAATGGTGTATGAAATGATCTCACTGCCAACCGCAGAGAATCCCAGAGCATCTCAATTCCCCTTTCCGTCGTGTGCGTCTGCCATCCATCTGCTTTATTTGGAGGCTTATCACTACTACCTCTTTCCGAAATATGCAACGTAGTGTTTTAAACAATTTTCAACTTACAACATGGATTATTAATTATTCTTATCATATATTACAACAATATATAATATACAAAACTGTTTTCAAATATATTTTTAGCTTAGTTATTGTTTAAAATTTTAAAATATTCATTTTTAAATTATTAGCGTTTGGCATTTTAAGACAGAGGATATACTATTAGGACTGAGTACATAATTTTTTTCCTACAGGAAGGCGGAGCAAATTCCTCTGAAAAAAAAAACGAAGCAAATGCTGACGTTACTCAAAACTTAGCCCGTTTATAGGATCGGCCCATCGAAAATCCCCATTAGTGCATGGACTTCAGGCCCATCTACTAGGCCCGTCAAACAGCCTATTTTCTCAGTTTCTTCGATTCTCCTTTTTAACTATTTTGGGCCTGCTACCTTTTCTTATTGTAAACAGGACGTGTTTTGCTTCTTTGCAACGAAACTAAATCTATGGTGGTAAAACTGTAACTGTAACATTTCTAAAACAAGATTGCAAAAAAGACCCCAAAAAATCCTACGTGGAGGTGAGGGTTCAGATTGAAAACTCCAAAGGTGTTGTCAGATTCGAACGATGAAAAGCACATCTCATCAGTCATCCCCTATATCAAGAACACATCCATTCTGCCAAACCTACATGCACTACAAGAAAACAGAAAATTTTCGTCGGCTATTTTATCTTCCGTCAGCATTTCGAAAAGCCGACAGAAGTTAAATAACTTCCGTCGGCCTAGAGGAGCCGACGGAAGTTAAGCTAACTTTCGTCGGCTTTTCACAATGGCCGACGAAAGATAGAGAACTTCTGTCGGCCAGCATTAAAGCCGACGAAAGTTAAAATTAACTTTCGTCGGCTTTAGATGTGGCCGACGGAAGTTAAGTTTTCAGCAACACGTTTTTTTTTCTAGCCCCCGCCCTCTTTTTCCCGGGGGAATTGCACATTTGCCCCGAAGTTGATAGATCATTGCATATTTGCCCCAAAGTTGGAACGCTTTGTAGAAATGTCCCATACTTCTTTGCACCGATTGCATATTTACCCTATTTTATATTTCCTTCAGATTTTAATGTATTTTTGTATTTCTCATTCTCTAAATTCCCCTTATACCCTTATAGCTCTGTTAAAAACGGGATGCCCTAAGCTGTCGGGCGACACTCCACCATCGGCTCGTCGCCGCTCGAGCGCCCTGGCCTCTCCGCCATCGGTCCTAGCCTCTCCACCGCCGGCTAGCCCCCATCCGGCTGAGCTGAATGCCCCGTGCAGGGCTGCTCCCATCTACACCGGGCTGCCGGGCGGCCCCCACGCACTGGCCCTTTCTAAATGTTTTTTGGACTTGAGAATGCTAGTGTGCTTGGTTAAATGTTCTCCAGAATACTGAATGTTGAACACTTGAACTTCAGAATTTTATTGCAATCAGACAATGGACTTATAGCTGAATTATAATTGAAAGCAAAAGCAACACTTTCACTTGAAAATCCTGAGTTAAGGCATAAGCATTGCTAGTAGAATAAACTTTTGTTTATAATGGCAGACCACAATCATGCTTCAGGATGTTCCATGCCATACAGTCTCACACGAATGCACACATGAATAAACTTCTGCTTACAATGGCGACGGAGACTCGCGCGGGAGCAGCGACGGCGAAGCGCTAGACTCGCGTGGGAGGCGGCCACCGCATGGGTCTAGCGATGACGATGCTAGCACGGGTCTGGCGATGGGCGACGGGAGGAGAACGGCTGTGCTCCTGCAGCGAACAGACGAGATTGGATGGGAAGGGTATAAAGGGAATTTAGAGAATGGGAAATGCAAAAATACATTAAAATTTGAAGGAAATATAAAATAGGGTAAATCTGCAATTAGTGTAAAGAAGTATAGGGCATTTTTGCAAAGCATTCCAACTTTGGGGCAAATATGCAATGACCTATTAACTTTGTGGTAAATATGCAATTTTCCCCTTTTTCCTAGCCCTAGCTTTTCCCCCTTCTCCTCTTCCCCGCCGCCGCCTCCACGCGACTACGCTCGTCGCCTCCGCCCGCCTCCCCAGCCTCCGCCGCCTCCCCGCCCTCCCGCCGCCTCCACCGCCTCCGCCCACCGCCTCCCCGACCTCCCGCCGCCTCCGCCGCCTCCCCGGCCTCCCCGGCCTCCGCCCGCCTCCCCGGCCTCCCGGCGCCTCCGCCCGCCTCCCCGGCCTCCCGCCGCCTTCGCCCGCCTCCGCCGGCCTCCCGCCGCCTCCCGCCGCCTCCCCGGCCTCCGCCGCCTCCTCGGCCTCCCGTCTTCACCCGCCCACCTCCCTGCCTCGCCTCCCGGCCGCCTCTTCACTTGGGTTTTCGCAGACGAGGTATCGGCCATCGTCGTAGACGACACCCCAAAGGCCGTGGACGGCGCGCCGTACCTTCGGAAGGTGGACCTGGAGGCCTACGCCGGCTACGACCAGCTCCTCCGAGATCTCCAGGACAAGTTCTTCTCCCACTTCACCATCCGTGAGTCTCTCTCCTGCTTCGGCTGCTGCTGCCTGTTGCTCTTGGTTGATTGTTCGAGCTGAATGATGAAGACGATTGTTCCGGATGGGTGCAGGGAAGTTCGCATACGATGAGAGGAAGCTGGTGGACGTGGTGAACGGGACGGAGTACGTGCCGACGTATGAGGACAAGGACGGCGACTGGATGCTCGTCGGCGACGTCCCCTGGAAGTGAGCTTCTGCTTGCCCCCCTCCTCCTTACCCCTTGATTCGTCATTGATTGTGAAATTGGTGTTCCGATTCTTGATCTTAGTATGTATAATTGTATATGGATGGTTCTCATAGTGTATAATTGCTAATTGGGCTCTTGAACTGGCTAAATTAGGATGCCTTTGCTTTGATTTGAGAATTGAGAGTATGTCAGCTGTTGAGGTAGGGGGCTTTGGGTGCTGTTGCTAGAAGACTAGAATTGATTTTTGCGCTGATGGAGATCTGCTGAACATGGTTGATCCATGATGAGGTTGCTTTGCTTTGGGTTTTAGACTAAACATGATTTTTTTATGTGTTGTGTCATCTCTTGGGTGTGTTCCTGGTTGTTGCCATATTCCAATGCTTCTGTGCCTGTGCTCTGTATTGATCTAACTGAGGAACTGGGAGTTAGGAATCACAACAAATAATGCATTGCCGACAAAAAATTACCCTGGTTAACTCCTGAACTCGTGTGTCGAATTGATAAAAAGTACTGCTCTTTTCGGCCACGCTAAAGTATCTCACCTATTGGAAGTTAACCCCAATCTGCTTTGAGCTGTGGTTACATGGGAAATGTCGATTTCGATTCTGCCTGTTAGTTGTAAGAAATTCCTGTTTGGTTCCTATCGCACTAGAGATTGTGCTACTGTTGCTGCCTTAGCAGATTAAGCAACTTTGATGAATCACTTTTAATTAAATAAATTGATGTGCAATCGGAGCAGCAAAGTTGCAAATTTTCTTTTTTTTTCGTATTTTTAGTTAACTTCCGTCGGCCAACATTAGCCGACGGAAGTTATTGGCCCGCCGACAGAAAAAAGAAAAAAAGTAATTTTCGTCGGCTAGATTTGGCCGACGGAAGTTACCGATTTTCTGGTAACTTTCGTCGGCTAGGTTTGGTAACTTCCGTCGGCGTCCGACGGAAGTTAGCCTTTTGCCGACGGAAGTTAGCTTCTTCCGTTGGGAAAGGGCTAACTTCCGTCGGCTTTGGCCGACGGAAGTTCCCTATTTTGTTGTAGTGATGGAGCCACGGAGGAGACATGTTTTTGTTGGCAAAATTGATGTCTAAACAGCATGCTGCATCCTCTCGTTTTCATATTAACTTATATATGCCGGAATTTGCTTTATTTCATAGACAAACGCCTGCAGCCACCTAACATTCTATGGTTGGTGCCGTTTACCGTCAATTCAATTCAATTCAATTCTACTTGCTTCCCTCCCATCTCTGAAAACCATACACAACAAGAAGACTGAAAGAATTAACCTATTACACTTTCGCGATTGCTGGTGCCTCTAGTTTTTCAACTCTTTGTAATGTTATGCATGTTTCAGTTCGGTGTAAACGTACGCGTCTTGTTAAGATTACGTATTATATTGGGCCATGCGTGATCCAACGACCATCACTAAAGTCATTAGCAGATAAGATGATGTCCTACTCCTACACCTTAACCATTACCAAGTACAAGTGCTATACCTTTTCCCAAATGGAGTTAGCAGCATGCATGAACGGGTCAAGCAAGGACAATTAATTATATCACCAACTTGTCAGCCTCTACTCTCTTATTGCCCTCATTTTTGCATCAGAACAACGTATGGTATATATAGATGTGAACTAAGTTATGTCTGCAAATTTAAAGAAAATCAATTCAACAGCATTTTGGGTCGTCACGTCATTACGTGCCTGACTGATCTCGTATTATTCAGCATTTAACACCGGAACAACAAAAGGTGTGATGCTGACCGATACTTAGAGAGTTTAGAGTATCTCCGACGATATTTCAATCTAATTCTAAAAATTTAAATTTGCATATTTTATCAAATCACCCAATGACGGTATTCGTAAATGATCTCATATCCTAATTGATCCCTCAAATCACATGCCGTTTCTCTTAAAAGGGTGATCTTCTTTTTTAATCCCCTATAAAAATTACCGAGGATTAACTGATTTTTAGAAAAAGCGTTAAGATTAGAATGATTCTCTATCCAAAAATATATGTGGGATTAATTACATGAGCTCTTATGGAGTTTATGTCAGCGCAAGAAAAGAGTAAAAATAGATCCAAAATGAAAAAGGTAACGAAAGGATGTGTAGCATAAAAATACAAGTAAAAACAGTCTTTTGTAAAAGAGGAAGTCATCACTAAAAAAGATGTGTCACTGCGCAAAGCGTCACCTATTTTCTAAACAAGCCAATATAATATCCATTATTTCCGGCTCTTCCTTTCAGCGCTCGCCGGTCGCCAAGAAAGCTCGGTGGACAGGCCTATCTCTAGTGAGCTCCTTCGTCGAGCTGATCACTTTAGGTGAGCTTCGTGCTCATCTTTCATAGCTGAAGGGGCCACGGCTACACTACATCGATGGCAACACGTACTCTCGCTGCTTTACACCGTCAACTTCTTCTCCTAAATTAGCTGCTACATAGAGCTTGTCGGTTATTATCTTTATCGGGGCTGTTAATCCTTTCTTTACTGAGATATAAGAGGAAACCGGTTCTAATTTAGTATGCCTTCTTTAGGTTTATATATAGGGTTATTCTACTGAGTATCAGGATATACCAAAATTAACACTAAAAAATATGATACATTCTGATATCTTGACCGTAAAATTTCTCTTATATATAAGTATTAAGAATATATAAAAAAATTATACTTAAAATTGACAATTGAAATATTATTTATTATTAGATAAATTAATAGGACATCCATTTTGTTGTTTGTTTGTTTTGTAAAGGAGGCGAGAAACTGACGAGAAATAAAATATGTGACGTGTCATTTTCCATCCGTTGTCCCTTCCGCATTTCTGTGTGCGAAAACAACCCAAGCGAAACAATAGCCATCGCCTCCCAATTTTTCCCCTCCCTTCTTCCCCATTTCACTCTCCCCCGCAACGGCTGCGAGCTGCGGCGATTGGCTTCCCGTTCTTCTCGTCGATTCCTCTCCGCCGAACTCTCCCCCGCGCCTCCGTCCACCGATGCGCCACCTCTGCTGGAAGGTATCCTTTCTCTTGGGGTCGTCCCCCTCCCCCTCCCCCCTCCACGCTACTGAGCCAGACTGGAGCGGAGTGCGGAGAGGAGGAGATCCGTCCGGACTTGGTTTAGTTTCTTCTGTTGGCGATGAGCTCTAACTTGCGCTGATTGTTTGGATTCTCTTGTTCTTGACTTTTATTTGTTTTAGGCAACCCAAATCTTTCTCTCCAATTTCATCCGGCTTGTTACGGATTTGTTTGGTGCTTGTAGCAACAGAAGCTTATTTCCCCCAAAAAATAGGGGTTCAGCGGAACTCCCCATACCCCAAAGTTAGGTCCGCCCCTGCTTGACATATATGCACGCTGTGGGGGAAAAGGCTGGAACTTTAGGGAAAGAACTGAGTTATTTTAGTTTAATGAACTTCAAGCTTTACTGTGTATAATATATTTGATTATTTGTTATTATTTTCTATCTCTTAATACGCTGATTTGCATGTTGGCCAAGATGTGTTGTGGGGCAGATATGAGTTTGTGTTCTGCAACCTGGTTTACATCATTGTTAATTCAGCATGATAACCCCTTCAAAGATATATAGCAAATTTTCCATTTTGAAAAAAAAAAAACCCAGATGCTGCTGACATGCCCTTATAAATGCAACAGGGATACTATGTGTTTGATGTACTCCGTTCCTTGGCTTGGATGTAACAAGTTGTCTGCCCTGTCAGTAAGCTGTTTTATCTTCACCAAATAAGCAGTAGTATTTGCACGTGATTTGCAAAATTATTCAAGACGGGTGCTCTTTGTTGCGTGGCCGCTAGGCCACATGGGACAAAGTCTAATCTTGCAAGCAGAGACTGTTCTATGGATCCTAATGAGCCTTGTTGGCGGATGAATTCGAGCTTCTCTCCTCCAATGTCAAGGAGATGGGACTACAGGAATCCATCTGATGGATTGCCCCGTAGGGTTCACGATGTTCCACATGATCGTCCGCCTTATGTGTCATCGCTATCATCTCATAGTAAAGGAAGTAGAAGTGCATTTGGCAGTGACCAGTACTTGAATCACAATCATTCTGTGTCAGATGGAGCACTGTCTTATTTTGGTAGTCCAGCTGATAGTCTTCAGGCTCCACGATGGACACCCTCTCTTCAAAGATTTGATCTTGGCGAGTTCTCTACACCTGCAGGAGGTACGTACTTATCCCTGGTTTCATATGGTGTGTATTAATTATTAACATGAACTGACTAGGTATGGTCTATTTTCTTAACATGCTTACATGTTTTAACATAGAGCGGCTACTCAACAAAAGAAAGAAATAACAAAAAAAAAAGCACAGCATGAATGGAAACATTCACTGAGAAAAATAGCATCGAACTCGAAATTATTTTCCTTCAGGAAAACATTGGGAAGCCTAACATCATTCTGTAGCATAGATGTTGTCATTGTTGAATGAAAGAACATTGACTAAATAATCTTAACTTCTGCTCACAAATAGTTAGTGTGAAAGGTGAGTTCTATTTTCTTTCTCGGCATTGGAGCTCTCTATTCTTGCTTGATGCCGCTTCATGTTCAAATGAACTGTACACACAAACAAAAGCTTATGAATACAATGTGTACTTCTGTATTTACAGAGAAGCTATAGAATACATGGTCCACCTCTTTGCTCCTCTTAAACTTCCAATTGTATATTATTTGAATCATGCATATTGTAGGAAAGGGTTGAATGGATAGATTCCTCTCCCAAGGGTTGGGAGGATAGAAGAAGAAGGGTATTACAGGAGGGGCCCACACACTAGACAGGGGGGCCCACACACCAGAGACACACACTCAACACACTCTAACAAGGGGCCCACACACTAGACAGGGGGGGGGCCACACACCAGAGACACACACTCAACACACTCTAACACATATAATATATGTATCTAATATACTGCCTAGGCATGTTGGTATAAGTGGTTTTCCACATTTAGTTATCCAGTTCTCCATACATTTCAACCTACATAAGCTAACATGCCAACTGAAATCTATTGAATACTGTTAAATTACTGTAAACATATACAATGTGATGTGCATTAGAGGGGTACAATTAAAGACAGGTGCTCTTACAATTGCTCGAAACTGTCTCTTGGATATTTTCCTGCAACAACATATGCTGTAAGTATTCCTTGATACCCCTACTGTTGAATTAACATTTGCTTTATTTTTTGTGTTCCAGGATCAAGACCTGACACTTCTGATTATCCACAATCTAGTGAGGTATCCTCCATTATATTTTTAAGGAGCTAGCTCCCCAATCTGTGACAGTTGGCATTTTATTAACCAAATAAGCAAGTTTGCAGTTTGTATTATGTGGTTGACATTTATTTTTTATTGTATGATGCAGAGGCATTTAACTGCAGTAAGCAGTTTCAGTTCTGCATCCCCCTTCTCAGAGTCAAGTCAGCTGGCATCTTCTAGTAAACAACCATATTTGCATTTACCTCGCAATCATCTGGGAAGGCGATCTTTTATGTCAAAACCAGTGTACCCACTTGTCTTCCGTAATCCAGTATCTGAAGCAGAAGCCTCTGGGATGCTTGAAGCCAGCAATGCCGGGCGAACAACACCTAGTGATGATTCTCCTGTGTGGCAACACAGCTTGGCAAGTCCTGAGCTCAAGTTCCACAATGCATTGAGTGAGTTTCGGAAGGTGGAGGCTTCTCCAGAACCAAACACAAGCTCAAGGAGGGAAGGATTCAGATGGAGCAATGCTAGCAGCTATGATTTTGGGTATGATGGGGATGCCATTGACATTTCAGATCATATTAGTGTGGAGTCCCAAAGATCCCCGACGAGTTCTATGAGGTTTCTTAAGTGTGGATTATGCGAGAGATTTCTGCGGCAGAAATCACCATGGACCTCGAACCGAATTGTTCGAAATTCAGATATGCCAGTAGCAGCGGTTCTGCCATGCCGACATGTCTTCCACGCAGATTGCCTCGAGGAAAGTACTCCAAAGAGTGAAGCCCATGAACCACCTTGCCCTCTTTGTGCGCGAGGCAGTGATGATGAAGGGTGTGTATCATTCTCAGAACCATTGCACGTTGCCCTCAGATCTGCTATCAGAAACCAGCGCAATACTTCTCTCAGTGGAGCTGGTGGGAGTACCAGCACGAATCCTTCTCACAGTGATCATGTCTTGAAGAGAAATCAATCTGCTCTTTTGGCTAGACACAGCGGCACATTGTTCCGAAACCGCTTCAAGAAGCAGTTCCCTTTCAAGGGGAGATTCGGGAAAGACCTCTTTAGTGGAAGTGTCTTTAAGAAGGCAGGATCATCGTCATCGTCCGGTCAACAGGACGATCATAAACAACCCAAAGCCTGACCAGTACATGAAGTAGCTAGTATGAAGTGCAAGACTGCAAGTATAATGTGCCCTGCTGCAACTCTTAGCCGTTTTATCCTGTTTATGTCGAAATGCTGTACTCCATGTATAATCAATCTATGGTAGAGCGTAAAATCGAGTATGCATGCGTCCGTAGCAGTCTGTCCTCCTGGTGTTTTTCTCTTCTTTTGGTTGAACTGGAGCCTACCTTGCATGTGGCACCATGGATATGCTTACTCTTTAATTATTGACACCTATGTTCGATTTGCTGATGCCCGGAATCTGTTTAGCAGTATTATTCTTGTGTTGAGCAACGGGCCAATCGTCAGTATTAATTTTTCCCTTGTATTAGTACAAGAGTCGAGGACGAGACGCCGTTGCGAGCCTGCAACGATGAAGCGATGCAGCTGCTGCCTGCTTGGCTCACAGGCTGCGAGCGCGGCACGGCCAGCTGAATGGGAAAAGGAAAAAGACTCGCATTCCCTCGACCGCGCGCACAGGCCCAGCCCAGCTCCCCCTCGGGTTTGGTACAGGTAAAGATGGCAATACCTACCAAAACCCGATCGGTTTTTAGCTAATACCCGATGGGTTTTTATTTTATTAGGGTAGATATATAAATAAAATTGTTCACTTATAGATCTATTAACGAAAAAATAGTACCCAACAGGTATGTGGGTATAGGTATAGTTTCCTAATATCCATACCCATTATTCTATGGGTATTCATCACCCAATATATTATATTTTTGGTAGTTTAAATTATTGTTGATATTGTTGTATGTTAAATAATTTATATATTATGTTTAGAAGATTATTTATATATGTAATTTTGATCTTACGACTAAACGAGTGATTGATCTAATTAGGTGAAGCACTGTTTTTGCGAGGTTAGATACACGGTTGTTATTTGTTAGTCTATTTTGTGTGTGGTGTCTATTGATGGGATGGATACCTGATGGGTATATTTTACCCATATGGGTATGAGTTTTGAGGAGAAATAATATCCGCATGTATATATGGGTTATTCGATGAAGAGATTTTTTTTAATGGGTATGTGTTTAAGATGATCAAACCCGATGAGTATAGACTCATCGCCATCGTTAGATAATAGAATAATTTGAAATTTTGTCTTTAGCTTAAAAATAAATGACATGGAATACTTTCGATCTAATCACAAATATCTGGAGTTACAATTTCCGCCCAGCTCATCTTCGGCAACTAGCACGACACGAGACGAGACGCAATTTCGAAGCGTCCACGTGGGACCCCACCCGCGCGCCCAGCGGTCTCGTCCGAGCCAACGAGCAGAACCTTCTGGAACGAGCGAACGTTGGAATTAAGGGAGGCCATAGCGCATAGGCCATGCCGTGGTACGTCGATTGAAACCTCCAAAATCCAACGGCTTGCATGTCACGTGGTTCTCCAAGTCGTAGCGCTGGCTGGCTTTTTTGCTGTCGCTGACCCAAGCCATGATTCAGAACCTTCCAACCTGGCCCTATTTTCTACAGGATGTCTAGAAGCCATCCTGTCAAACACGAACACTACAGGTCTATAGACCAGATGCACCTAACTTCTTGCAGAGACTTGCAAATGTTCTTCTAGTAAAACACGGCTGCAACACTCGCACCTATCACCTAGTGACGGCGGTGGGGCTTTCATTTATTAATTATCATGACACATCATATTTTTTTGTTAACATGACATTAAATTAATGAGAGAAAGAAGCAGTGTCATCTCCATGACATGGTGCTAACTTATTTTTAAGACAAATGAAACGAAATGAAACATCCACTGTGAGTCAAATTGTTTTATCGGAGAGTGGGTATTTAATTCAGTTGCAAAACATTTAATTACACTGGTTAGCCTAGGAAATAGTGAAATGAAACTCTCCACTAAGAGAGTATTTCATTCAGTAGCAATGTTAATGTGGCTTTCTAAAAAACAACGTTATGAAACTCATCATTATGAATAGCCTAACAACTCGACACGATGACCAAGACGAGATATGTGAAGCTTAAATTCCTTATGCATATTGTGTTGGTTGCTTCATTTTTCCGCACCCTCAACCTGCATGTGCATGTGGTCATGCGAAGTACTAGTAAAAGAAGAAACGAAAGCGGAAGCTAAAACCATGCATGTGGACTCTAATTCAATTCGTACATGATACGATGTGTTGCTTTAATAGTCTAACTATTAGACGATGTAGATTGTGAAAAACTAAAAAACGCTTAGATGATGGAGATAATTGGAAGGAGTGAGTATGTAGCAAGTAACACCAAATGTGGCTTAGGTAATGCTTCAAGGTTAGGGTGGGTGCTTGATGATTGATGGTTTGACTTTTGGCTAAATACTATTTCCTCTATTCATTTTTAAACGATATGTTATTAGCTTTTATTGTAACATTTAAACATTTGTTTTATTTTTTAAATATGCAAAAATATAAGTTATACTTCAAGTACATTCAATAATAAAAAATATAACAAAATAAATAATATTTCAAAAAGTTTTTTAAATAAACTAAGTGGTCAAATGTTGAGATAAAAGTAAATGGCATCATTTAAAAATAAATGGAGGTAGTAATGGTTCAAGTGAACAAATTTAATGATAAATATGAATTTGAATCCCAATGCCGTTTGAATTGAATTGGGGGGGGGGGGGGGGGTGAGTTTTTTTTGGCATTTTTACCAATCGTAGGGTTTGATTTCCAAATTTGGTATTCCAAATTGGAGATTTCAAAAGAAGGGTTTGAGGGGTTTGGATCTAAATGTCTATATTTGAACTGTTTTTGGATTTTGAGGAAGTTTTCGAAGGGATATTTGAGCCAGATTCAAATATGTTTAAATTTAAATTTTTTAACTCGGAGTCAAGGAGAAATTGGGCGGAAAATTTAGAGTTGGTGTTGGTCCTTGTCCTTGGAAATGGGATTTTTCTAAGAGGCATGTAGCTCAAACAATTGTTCTAGTTTGGTTATCGTACTAGACTAGAGTGACGGTTTATGTAATTAATATCAGGTGGAAATCGTCAATCCTATGAAATTGTGGAGATTGCTCCAATAGAAATTTGATACGGATTTAACCACGAGTCGACGACCTGAGACTGAAAGGACGTGAAAAGGCTAAATGGAAGAAGAGAGTGCAATACGCTTGTTAGGGGTGACATGAACTTAATTAAATAGTAGTTTACAAATCTCCACTCATGTGATGTGAATTCTGTCGGTACGAAAGGACGCAATTTTTTTCGTTGGGTGATATATACTTACTAGTACAGCCAGCCTGACAAGTAAATTTTATTGTTACCGTGCTCATTGTTGTTAATGCTTGAATATAAAATAAATTATTCATTTTTACTCGTTGTACCGATCAGTGTATAAAACTTAATATGACATTGTAGACTTCTTTTCCACGTTTAAGATCTAACAAAGTGTTACAATTTAAAGTGAATTGTTCGTCTTTGTTTATCAATTTAAACTTTTTAAGTTAAATTAATTGGTGTATGCATGTGATGTTTGATTCAGAGACAAAGTGAGATGGGATAGTTTTATTTCAATTTTTTTGATGAAATTGTCTCATCTCATGTTTGGTTACGAGGGATTGAGATATTCTAGTTTTATGTTTAGTTGCTGGGTTAAGAGAAACAGGACCCTGTCTCGGAACCCCCGTCTCGCACCGAAACACCTTTGATTCACTTCAAAATCTCCGGTCTATCCCTAAAACCTCCAAATCGGAACCTCTAGCCTAGTCTCGGAGCCTCCGAGCATGAGGTGGGACAAGTTCATACTGAATATTGGAGTAATATTTTTTAGTGGGACGACTTCGCCCCACCTGACCTCCAAACCAAATACTGTAAAAAACGGTATCATCATATTCCATCCTACATGGTCCCTCGAATCAAACTGTATCAAAATCAAAGGTCTCGATCCGATGAATTGTCACGTGAGGAGGATTGTTGGTGTATGAAACTTAATAGTTAATACGCTCATGACCTTCTCCCGCAAGAATTTACGATACAAAGTTTGTGACTCCTTTATTACTTCATAGGACGTATCATTTATCATAATAAGGGGTTAGATTTTACTTGGTTGTGCGGCTCTAGACTGTTTTCTGTTGTTTTAGCAAAAAAAAAAGCAAGTCCTGATATGCTAAAGCAACATATATACATATAATAAGGTCGTCCTATCGCCAAAAACTGAGATTAAACCATCTATCTTAAAAATTAGAATGAAATCAGTCTTAAAATTACGTTGAAATTCCTTCCTTCCAGACTAGCCCACCCAAGTCTCCATTAAAAAATGTGGACGGTCCGCGGATTCGAAACCCCGTGAACTCGGTCCAGCTCGGCCAGCGGCGGCGCAAAATCAAACGCGGACACCTTCCGGTCCAATAGCTGCACCCGCCATCATCCACTGACTTCCTTTTCTACGCCATTGCCATCCAGTTTCATCTACCCCGTCCGTAGCCATCATCACATCTCTCCACTCCAGGCACGCAGCCCCTCACCTGACGAGAGCTTCTCCTTCCTTCGGGCTCCCCGCCTGTGGATCCCTCCAAAAACTCCGCCGCCGCCGCCACGCGCTCGCTCGTCTTGTAATCTCTAGACTCTAGTGCAGAGACGAGTTTTGTAATGATATCCGCTTGTTCCTGGCCACGCTAAAACGCAATCGTTTGCTAGGTGGCAGTTTTGGGTTACCAGGCATGCGTCCCGAATGGCAATCCCCGCCGCCGCCGACGGCGCGTGAAGCCACAGCGGATGAAGTAGAAACCATCGACGTGCCCGCTAGGCTGCCGGACCCGGTGCCGTCGCCGATCCTGAGGCACTCGCCCTCGGTCGGCTCGACGATGTCGCGGTCGCTGCGGTCAGTGGGCGACATGCCGTCGGTTACGTTCGCGTCGTCGTTCGAGAGCATCCGGCGCGCCGGGTCGCGGCCGGGCGCCATCGAGCGGATGCCCACTAGGCGGTCCGCGTCCGAGCGCGCTGGCTCGCAGCGGGACCTCCGGGACGAGGACGCGCGGTTCGTGTACATCAACGACGCCGCACGCACCAACGCGCTGCCGGCGAAGTTCCCGGACAACGCGGTGCGGACGACCAAGTACTCCATCCTCACCTTCATCCCGCGCAACCTCTACGAGCAGTTCCACCGGGTGGCCTACGTGTACTTCCTTGTCCTGGCGGCGCTGAACCAGGTGCCACAGCTCGGCGTGTTCTCGCCGGTGGCGTCCGTTCTGCCGCTGGCGTTCGTGCTCGGCGTCACGGCCGTGAAGGACGCGTACGAGGACTGGCGACGGCACCGGTCGGACAAGAACGAGAACAACCGCACGGCGTCGGTGCTTGTCGACGGTGTGTTCCAGCCGAAGCGGTGGAAGGAGATACAGGTGGGCGAACTGGTGCGCGTGGTGGCCAACGAGACGCTGCCGTGCGACATGGTGCTGGTATCCACGAGCGACCCCACCGGCGTGGCCTACGTCCAGACCATCAACCTCGACGGCGAGTCCAACCTCAAGACGCGGTACGCCAAGCAGGAGACCATGTCGACGCCGACGGAGGCGCTCACCGGGGTCATCAAGTGCGAGAAGCCCAACCGCAACATCTACGGCTTCCTCGCCACCGTAGACCTCGACGGCCGCCGAGCCGTCTCCCTCGGCACCTCCAACATCATGCTCCGCGGCTGCGAGCTCAAAAACACGGCGTGGGCCATCGGCGTGGCCGTGTACACCGGCAGGGACACCAAGGTCATGCTCAACAGCTCCGGCGCCCCGTCCAAGCGCAGCCGGCTGGAGACGCACATGAACCGCGAGACCATCGTGCTCGCCGTTGTCCTCGTACTCCTCTGCTCCATCGTCTCTCTCCTCGCCGGAATCTGGCTTGGCGACCACATCGACGAGCTCGGCATCATCCCCTTCTTCCGCAAGAAAGACTTCTCCGACCCCAACGAGGTCGAGAACTACAAGTGGTACGGCACTGGAGCGCAGGTGGTGTTCACCTTCATGATGGCGGTGATCCAGTTCCAGGTGATGATCCCAATCGCGCTCTTCATCTCCATGGAGCTCGTCAGGGTCGGGCAGGCCTACTTCATGGTGCAGGACAAACACATGTTCGACGACAAGAGGCAGGCCAAGTTCCAATGCCGGGCGCTCAACATCAACGAGGACCTCGGCCAGATCAAGTACGTCTTCTCCGACAAGACTGGCACGCTCACTGAGAACCGCATGGAGTTCCGGTGCGCCAGCGTGCACGGCGGCGACTTCAGCGAGACGGACGGCGGCGAGGTGGACGGCCATGCCGTGACCGGTAAGCAAGTTTCGGTTATTCAGTTGGAAATCAACGCTAGTTAACCTCCGCTGACTAGTCATCTATTGACAGCGTTAGCCATTTTTATTAGTACTACAACCTGATCTGACAGATTAAACTAGTCGTAAAAATGACACACTTGTCAATTGCCTTCGCAAGTACGGAAGCCCCAGCCTGCCATTCTTCTTGAAGCTTCTATCTGTGCTGACCTTGAGCAGAAATGGGCTCGAGCTTGCAGAATTGCAAGCTACAGTAATAACACCGAGACGATTAGATATTAGATACCGGTATCCATTCCGCGCCATCTAGAAATATTTGTCATTGATCAGTTATTTGGAATTGGAGCGGTTGAAGTCAAACCTTTTCAATGAACCTTTTACCCCACTTTGATGGTTTGTGCCAAGGAAGAGAAGACCTTTCCACCACTTGGGCGTGTAGGACTTTTGAGCTATATGAAGCTTCAAATGTTGCAGGTTTTGTTGCCCTCCATTTGCTGTCTCGCTGCTAAAGAACGACACAACCTACGATCGCTAGTCAGGCTTAACCAATACAGACATCCGTTCTCAACTAATCCATCATCGATCATTCATTCTTTAGGGATTTCAATGTACTACTAATTTCCCCTGGTTTCAAAGCCTGACACGGCAAAGCAATTACGGAGTACCAGGCAAAATGAGTACTACTTCGTACTACATCAGGTTGCTTGTGCCGGACACCTGCTTGTGTTAACCCAGTAGACATAAAAAACTTGTACCCAGTAGACATAAGGGTTTCAAAATGTGGCAGTTCTCAGTCTGCGGCTGCCAGCGATCAGCTGGAACTCGTCGGATTTTTTTTCTGAATAAATTTTCGTGGCACGCTGCACGCTCCTCTTGTTGCAGCGGACGGGTTGCCCCTGCGACCAAAGACGGCGGTGAAGACGGACCCGAAGCTGATGGCCCTGCTCAAGGACCGCGCCGGCGCCAAGGCCGACGCCGCCCGCGAGTTCTTCCTCACGCTGGTCACCTGCAACACCATCGTGCCCATCATCATCGACGACAAGACCGACCCGGCGGCGAGGCTGGTGGAGTACCAGGGCGAGTCCCCCGACGAGGAGGCGCTGGTCTACGCCGCCGCCGCGTACGGCTACACGCTCGTCGAGCGCACCTCCGGGTACATCATCATCGACGTGTTCGGCAACAGGCAAAGGTACGGACGAACCCACCCCCTAAAATTATACGCTTCTGGTTGCATTTCTCCTTTTCTTTTTATTGGTGAAACTTCTTTGCTTGCTTGCTCCTGATTGCATTGCATTGCTTTGAGTGCAACAGCACTCCGTTTCCTAGCAAGTAGCATAGTTTTTTTGGCGATGAGTTGATCTGCATCTGATCAGGATCAGCAAATGCAGACTGTCAACTGTCAACTGTCAACTTGGCTGCAGGCGGCTAACAATGCCAGATATTTAGAGCACCGGGAAGTTTACAATGGTGCTTAGAAAAAAATAGATTTTTTTGTTATCATAGATGCTTAGCGCTAGGAGGTGCTGCTTACTTTAGCACCGGCTCTTAGCGGGTGCTAGTCAAAGTAATTAAAGAAATGCATGGTTAATCAAGTAGTTGTAGCAACAAATTAACCAATATATATAGCACTACTATATATTTTTGCATTGAGGCATAAAGCTCTTAAGATAGATGCTTAACTTTTTTCTTATCCTAAGCATCTATATTAGCACTAAGTATTGGAGATAGCCTTAGAGTACCTGTCAGCACTTTCCTTGTTAGATTTCTTGACCAATCATATCTGCCAGCCCTGAATGAGCCATGATCATTTTTTTATGTGCAAGATTATGGACAAGTTGGATTTGTCATGGTGTGGTGGTCGTCGTCATTATGGAGTAGAATTCCATGGGCCATGAACATTTGTTTTAGGGGATGATTGACTGGCGGCTTAGTAATATACACATCCAAAACTGCCCGCTACCATCAGTGATCAGCAGCAGTTAACATCTTATTATCCTAGCTTGTCTCCAAGGCAAAACCTGAAAGAATATTCAACCTGCTGACCTTTTTCTGCTCCCTGTCCCTGACCAACGGGGGCCTTGGAATTACTGTCAGAAATTCTGGATGTTCCCAGATCATAGCAAACCGAATAAAATTCACGAAGATTTTGCCGTCGCAAGTTTTCTAGATGTACACGCAAGTTTTCGGCGAGCAGACGAAGGCGATGGATTTCGACAGTAAACGCCGATATGAAAACGAGGGGAATTTGAAAACGACGGATACGAAATTGTTCGATCCATCTAGAACGGGCATGTGCACGTCACGTCATCAACGTGTAAGTCGGAGTCAAGTTGTGGAACGCGTACAGCGTACTGTTACGGCGTCCCACACACATCTGACATCTGGCTTACATACGGGACCAAAACACACGGAATTCATGTGGCGTTTACATGCGCGCCGTGTATGTGTGTGTAGTTTTGGACCCTCCATATCTTAAAGAACTTATGGTGTTTTGTTTGAGCTTATGGATATCTATTAATCTATGGATAAGACAACATAGGTTAGATGTTTGGTTCGGTGTATTGGATAAAATATTTTCTTGTTTGTTTTGTTGGATATGATTTAGTTCAGATTAACATAAATCTAGTGAGTCGACTTGTCATATATATATATATACACACACACATATGATTATATGAAATCTTATTTTATATATTTAATTTTAATAAATATATTGGTGTAATTAATCTTGAATTGGATAAATGGTTTATGAGAAAAACATTTAAATTATTGAAAACAAAAAATAAACCAACTCTAACTAGCTAGAATATGACATGTAGGGCCGGACAAAAAACTTGTAGATCGTTAACTCGCTCGGCTCGACTCAGCTCGGCTCGTTCTATTTTCCTAACGAGCTGAGCTGGTGTTTTATCTCGTTAGTATAACGAGCGAGTTCGAGCTGGCTCGCGAGCTGCTCGCGGGCTTAACGAGCTCAGCACAAGTAGTCAAGTCAACTCATTAAAGCAATAATAAAACACTATCTTACAATACGAGACTCATTATTTTATAATTTATTTGTTAATATCAAGTTATTACTTGCTAACTTGTTATTATAAATTTATTATTATGGTCTATAAAATTTATCATATAAAAGTATATAGAATTTCTCATATAAAAGTACAAAACAAATAACATGTGTGATTAATTTGATGGAATCATAGAAATAATGATGGACTATGGATGATTAATTTTTGAAACCTTATATATTCTATTTATTTCATATTTTGATGTTTGATATGTGATTATTTAAATATTTATTATTTAATCATTTTTTAAATAGTTGGCTCGCGAGCTAAACGAGCTAGCTCGCGAGCTGAACCGAGCCGAGCTGTGTTTCCTGCTTGTTATGTTAATGAGCCGAGCTAGCTCGTTAACATATAACGAGCTATAACGAGCCGATCTAAACGAGTCGAGCTGGCTCGTTATCCAGCCCTAATGACATGCTTGTCTCATTAAAACTTAGATAGCCTCATCTAATGATTTTATTGTCTTCCCATTCAACAGATTAAAAAATACTCCTCTAAATATCTATTTCATCGTCTTAACCCCTAACGAAACAGTTGTCTAAATAAAATGACAACATCTTATCTATAAATATACAATAAACCAAAACCTACTTAAGCCATTATCTCATCAATAATTGCGAAGAGTCAAACTTATAGATATATTTTAATTTAAAAGTCATATGCCACGAGCTGAAATCCACGCCTTCGAGAATATAGCCGATTCAAATCGTAGCAACCACGGATAGCACACGAATTTTCTAACAAAATTCACATATTCTGACCGAGTCAATCCAGCATCGCGATGGCTAGTCCCACGGGTCATAAACGGATTTTTTAAAAAAATTCAAATCTATATGTCAAGTTCAAAAAATTGTAAAACTAATAGGCAGTTGGCACTTGAAGTGCCGACTGGAGCTGACGTGGCATCCAGTCGGCACTTCAAGTGCCGACTGCCTGTTAGTTTTGCAAATTTTTGATATCGACATACAGATTTGATTTAAAAAAAAACTATTATTTTTAAAAAAATCTCAGAAACGCAACACCACTTTGAAAGGCCTCTTGGACATCCAAATTTCTCTCAGTTTTAAAGTTTTTTGCACATGCACGTATTGATTGTCAGAAGCAAGAGAGATGTCATATCGTAGGCTAGGAGAAAAACAAAAAAGGCGGCCATGATTTGACCCAAGCGGGAAGTCGCAACAGTGACCGGAAGGCCAGGATCTCCTCGTGCTGCACAAGCCACGGCGGGGCCCCCCGAACTGGCCGCCCGGCCGGCCGGCCAAGTCAGCCAAACCAGGCGGCGCCACCACCGAGGCTTCCGAAGATTTCCCACGCCTCCCTGGACACGGTAGCTATCAAGCTCTAGCTAGGCCCACCTGACCAACCTGCCCCGCCAGGCCGCGTCGAGCGAGGAGCCCCCGGCAGGCCGGCACACGCCGTGCGCGCGCGAGTTTGTGCTGGTCGCGCGCGGCGGCGAGGTCAAGCCAATGGCCATCGTTGCCGCCGCCGTGTAGGACGGGGCGGGATCGAGTGGAGTTTTCAGCGGGTCTCCTCTTCCATTTTCCGTGCCATTACCCGACGTTCGGCCAGCCAGTTAGGCTTTTTTCAGTACGGTCGTCGAGTGCTTCACTTCTGATTGATTTTGTTTACTTGGTTGTTAGTTGCTGGTAGTTGGTTTAGCTAGTAATGGTGCTCTAGAAGTTGTGATTTGATGTAGTTGCATTTTAGAGCAGCATGTAAGCTCGTGTCACATCCATGTTCTGGTTTTATTTTAGAGATGTATTTTTTATAAAAAAGGGGGTCTTTATGATGCTCCATTATCCTACTTAGGAGGTAAGAGGTAAGATGAATCTTAGCCCTTCATTTTATTGAATTAATAAAAATAAAATTATTGCTTAATGTTTTAACCGGCTATTACCTTGCGCCTGCCATATACTAGGAACAAAAATCTTGTGCCTTAGTTACCATTAAACACACATGGACACCAGTTTGGAATAAATTTGTTGCCCAAAATATAATCTGACTACTAGGTGAGTCCACCCATTAAATAATTTTTAAAACTTATGAAACACCTACACAAATTATAAAAAAATGCAATTTCATGAATTATGTATAGACAAATCACATATTCAAACAAAAATAAATAAATTATCATTAGAACGATAAAATAGTAATAAATAATATTTCAAATACCTAAAAATCATGTATTATTATAATTAAGATGAAACTTAATAAAATATGTACACAAATTTTTAAAAAATTAACCAGTCATAATCTCAAACAATTTGTATTCCATTTTGTTCTGATCCATTCATGTTGAAAAAAATAAAAAAAAATTGCACATCGCGTAAAATATAGGAAGCACCCCGAGAGAAAATTGCCAAAAAAATCTTGTAGACCCGCACTTCCATTAAGCTATATAGACAAGTCGTTGTTATTAGAATTTTAAAAGCTTTTATCTGCCGCATGCATGCAAATGCATGCAAAAAACAGAATGCACAAGAAAAAGGAAGGTGCGTGATATTTCACGGTATCCTCTAATTATTACATGAAAAAAATATAAAGTAAATGATATTGCACAGTATAAATGGAAACATATCAACTGCATGATGTACACATGATTTTAAATAGAAGGCAAACTGAAAAAATAGAAACACTTGATATGCACATAATTTAAATAGAAGGAAATGTGACATATTACCTCCCAGAAGGTAATAGGTTACCCTAATCAAATCTGAACCATTAGATGAAATACAATTAACGGTTCATAAATCTTTGGGTGCACCGTAAAAATCTCCTAAAAAAACGACATTTTTGTGCATCCTGACATATTCATGGTCAGGCCGGGCGTTAGTTTGGAGACCCAAAATGGCCGGTTTATGCGGCCTTTTCCTCTACTTACAAAAAGGACAATGGAGTCATGGTCTCATGGACAGCATAAAATACGTTTTCTGCATGGAGCTGATCCGTTCAGGCTGTGCACGGCACGAAAGCAACCAGAAGAAAAGAAAAGTGCTCCTAGCCCATAGGCCATAGGACAATACCCTCTCTTCCTGCCAAGTAAAGATCAAATCCAAGCATAAAATACTCCTTTAAATCGAAACGGATTCTTCTAGTCAAATCCACTGTGGTACTTGGCGTGGTCGTCCGAGTTCCGACCATCCATGATCCATCTCCATCTGTGCACTCCACACTCCACTACTCCAGTCCAGTCTCCAGCCACGTAGGGCGAGCTCTGAATTTCAGGACAGGCGCTTAAAGTTTAGCTACGGGGGATAAAAAAGTCTCATGAGGCATGAGCTAATATGAAGATTTTTTTTAAAATAATATTTTTTTAAAAAAAATTAAATCTGTAAGCCAATTTCAAAATTTTGCAAAACTAACATGCGGTTGGCACTTGAAGTGCTGATTTCAAGTGCCGACTGGTGCTGACATGGCATAGTCGGCACCAGTGACACTTTAAATGCCGACCGCATGTTAGTTTTGCATTTTTTTAACTTTTACATATAAAATTGATTTTTTTAAAAAAATATTATTTAAAAAATTCTAATACGAACAAGTACAAAATGCCATGTACAATGATGAATCGCACCGTAAACAGATTAGAAATATTAAAAATGGTTAATTATTAGTAAATTAAAAATACTAACATTATAAAAATAGTATTAGCATATTTATTATGAAAAAACACTTTTATAAAATTATATTTTTATTTTTTTATAAAAATATAACTAGAAAAGTTTGTCATTAAAATATGTGCATTACAGGTCCTATCGATGTCAGTGTTGTTTTTTGCAATAAAAAAGTAATTCGGTTCACATATATAAATACTTGTAACATTCAAAGTGTATCCATGAATATATGCATTTTAAGTACATTCCACCGGACCACTCCTTATCTAGTTATTTTCACTTAATTTTACCTCTAGCCACCCCTCATTCAATTTGTATTATGGTCCATTTTCTTTGTCGTTACAATTAAAAAACTAAAAATACCGTCTCGGTAAAGAAACTTTAATTTAAGTCTTGTTATAACCCTCTCGGTTTCACAAATAAATAAGATGTATTAATTCAATACTCTTGTATTTTCTTATATATCACTTTACAACATAATTTTTATCAATAAAATAATTATAGTATTTTAATCTCAAACTGATTTATCAACTTTGTCATAAAAAAATAAAAAGTAAAATCTCTATGGAAGAGAGATTCCGAGTGTATTAGTGCGTCACACCATTAGAGAAACGTCCTAACATCACAACGAGTTTGAACTTATAAAAAGAGGACCCAAAGTAAGAAAAAAAAGACTAAAATAAAAATACACGTCATAATAGATTAAAGACGAATCTCTGGTATTGAAGTGAAATTCACTCAAATTATTTTCAGGCACGACGCCCTGTCAGCCACCGGTTTCCTTTGTTTTGTATTGTACTGTATATATTACCTGCAACGAAACCAGTGGTAGCTGGTAGTACCGACCTGCTGGCCTTAGCTGGGCTTGTGCAATTTGCCCGTAGGATTGGGATTGGGATTGGGATTGGGATTGGGATTGGGCATGCTGCTGCGTTGCCTGCGTGCGTCTCTGCTGCAATGGCAATATGGCATGTCGCATGCACAGTCGTCATCCGCATGAGCTTCTAGAAGGGATCGGCTGGCTGACTGCGAAGGCTCTAACGTCCGAAGCCGACGCTGACTATCATATGCAAGTTTTCATCGGTCCCAGCCGACAGCCTCGTGAGTCTCATCTTATACACACGATCGATATCCGTCTGATCTTGATTGAATGGTACAGAAGGAATAATTAGTTTTTCATTTTAGCTGGGGGTTCGATGTCAACTCTGTTTAGCACAGTAATTATGAGTAGATTATGCGGGCGTTGACCTGCGGCTAGCAGTACATACAGTGATCCTGGTGCGTTTGTACTCCATTTCCCTTCCGGCCTCCCTGTCAAATGTTCTGCCCGGCTAAAATATGCGTTTATGGTCCTTAAATCAAACAGGACCCCCACTTGTCAGTTTGGCGAGATTGTAAGTGTAGTTTGGCCTGATGCCCTGATTCGAGCTAATTCAAACGCTGACAGGAGTTGTTATTAGTTAGTCTTCTTGTACATGAAGTCAATAGGTCAGAGATGGTGTTTGCGATTGCCGTGCAAGCAATGCGAAATTGCTTTTTTTTTAACGAGTTGTACTGTCAAATTCGGTGCTACCTACAACTTATATTTAGATACTCATTTTTTCCATTTTGCATTAATATAAACGTGTTTAGATAGTGGATAAACCATTTATTTAAGTTCCCGAACGTGGAAATACTTTCTATAGGATGTGCTTCCTCTTTACTAGTATAAGATTTTATTTCCAGCATTCAAAATTAAATCCATAAATAACATCATCCAATCAGTATACCTAAAAACAAGAGTTAAAATGATTAACAAGTGAGATCAAGTTTTTTCTTCATATTGTTTATCTGCCTCATAGAATTGTTAAAAATTAAATCCCTTAGGTCATTTGCTTTGGAGCGAGGAGTGTCAAAATATTCAAAAAGAAACAAAAGTAAAAGTGAAGTCTATAAACATATGGAAAAGAAAAATTCTCCGTCAAAAAACAAGAACAAGATGTAGATTTAATAATTTTTATGTAGAGATAATAGATAGATAGATACAAGTGGAACACGAATTTGAAATATTTAGATAAAAGGCGAATATTCCCAGGAAAATAATCCGCTGTTTTCAGAAAAAAAATCTGATAAGGAACAACGGTAATCAAACTGAGCCAAATTCGGCTGACACATAAGAATGTCTGTAGATAGTGCCACAGTGGGTAGTAAGGAATACAGTTCTCTGAACTTACACAAATAATATATATAGGTACTCTCTCCCTCAATCCATTTGTTTGCTTTTTAGATAAAACTGATAAAATAGTGACAAGGAAATCGAAGGAATTTAACTAATTTCTATAAGACTTCTCTAAACTTCCTTAGTTCTTAAGGAGTCAGAACATGGCCGAGAGAAGCATCCTCTGATCCGCTTGGCCTTTTGGAACGTAAGCTTCAATGTCTCCGGCACAAAGCAAAGCCGGCCGGCTGCCACATCACGTTCTCGTCAGTCCATTCTTGACCGGCGGCATGTACAGATGTACTAATACTACTTCCTGTGGGTGACAGACAGCCCATGAGCTACTAAGCTAATAAGCTAGTAATATGAAGCTTCTAGGAGGGTAGACAATAATCACATCTCTTCCTAATCCAATATCCAGCCTTTCATCACGTCTCAACTAACAATTTAATTACTACTTATTATTGGGTAATTTGGATTCCTTTGTAGACTTTTTTTTTCTGAAGTTTGGTAGACTTGATGAGAGAAGACAACCTACACAAGCAAAATTGTTTAATGAGCCATGACCAAAATTGTTTGTGCTGCAACAAAATCTGCATTTCATCCACTTCTACCGATTGTCTCTTCTTCTATAGCTCTGAAATGAAATAAAAATTCCTCTGAGATAGCAAGCCTTTAATGCGTCGCTCGCCGTAGTAACTCTAGTTCCAGGAGTCCACTTCAACCCAACCACCCGCCGCCCCGTTCGTGGTTGCCAAAACCCAACTCGTCCTGTCTCCTCCCTTCTCCCCCTTCCCTGTTTCTTGACCCTGATCGGACTCGTCGTGTTTTCTCCGATTAGGCGGTCAAAATCCGAGCTTGACGCGCGCGGGGGGATCGCCATGGCCGGGAACGCGAGCGGGGGCTCTTGGTTCTTGGTTTGAGGGCCGTTGGGGTTGGCTGGCCCCGGTGAGCCGGGATTCGCCGGTCGCCCGCGGCGCTATGGCCGAGGACAACGGGTCGTCGCGGCACATGTCGGCGTCGCAGAAGGAGCTTGGAGACGAGGACGCGCGGGTGGTGCGCGTGGGCGACGCGGAGCGGACCAACGAGCGGCTGGAGTACGCCGGGAACGCCGTGCGCACGGCCAAGTACTCGCCATTCACGTTCCTGCCGCGGAACCTGTTCGAGCAGTTCCATCGCCTCGCGTATGTCTACTTCCTCGTCATCGCGGTGCTCAACCAGATCCACCAGCTCGCCGTCTTCGGCCGCGGCGCGTCGGTTATGCCGCTCGCCTTCGTCCTCATCGTCACCGCCGTCAAGGACGCGTACGAGGACTGGCGGCGACACCGCTCTGACCGCGCCGAGAACAATCGCTTTGCCGCCGTCTTGTCCCCTGACGCGGCCACCCAATTCTCCCCGACCAAGTGGAAGCACGTCCGCGTCGGCGACGTCGTGCGCGTCACCGCCGACGAGTCTCTCCCGGCGGACATGGTCCTAATCGCTACCAGCGATCCCACCGGCGTCGCCTACGTGCAGACGCTCAACCTTGACGGCGAGTCCAACCTCAAGACGCGTTACGCAAAGCAAGAAACGTTGACCACGCCGCCCAGGCAGCTCACCGGCGCTGTCATCCGCTGCGAGCGCCCGAACCGCAACATTTACGGATTCCAAGCTAACCTCGAGCTCGAGGGGGAGAGCCGACGGATACCGCTCGGCCCGTCCAACATCGTGCTGCGCGGCTGTGAGCTCAAGAACACGACCTGGGCCATCGGCGTGGTGGTGTACGCGGGGCGCGAGACCAAGGCGATGCTGAACAACGCCGGCGCGCCGACCAAGCGCAGCCGCCTCGAGAGGCAGATGAACCGGGAGACGCTCTTCCTCTCCGCCATCCTCATCGTGCTCTGCATGATCGTGGCCGCGCTCTCCGGCGTGTGGCTGCGCACCCACCACACCGAACTCGAGCTGGCTCAGTTCTTCCACAAGAAAGACTACCTCAGCGACGACAAGAACAACAACTACAACTACTACGGCATAGCCGCACAGATAGTGTTCACCTTTCTCATGGCGGTCATCGTCTTCCAGATCATGATACCCATCTCGCTCTACATCTCCATGGAGCTCGTCAGGCTCGGTCAGGCCTACTTCATGATCCGGGACACGAAGTTGTACGACACGTCGTCCGATTCGAGGTTCCAGTGTAGGTCTCTCAACATCAACGAGGACCTAGGCCAGGTCAAGTGCGTTTTCTCCGACAAGACCGGCACCCTCACGCAGAACAAGATGGAGTTCCGGTGCGCGAGCATCGAGGGTGTCGATTACAGCGACATCACACGGCAGCAACCTGCTGCCACTGATCGGATTTTGGTGACAAAGATGCCGGTGAGCGTTGACAGTGAGCTGGTGGAGTTGCTGAGGGATGGGGGCGAGACAGAGCAAGGAAGGTACGCCCGGGAGTTCTTCCTTGCCCTGGCAACGTGCAACACCATTGTTCCTATGATCCCGGACGGCCCGGAGTCGGAGAACAAGGTCATCAACTACCAGGGCGAATCGCCGGACGAGCAGGCGCTGGTTTCTGCCGCGGCGGCGTATGGTTTTGTGCTAGTTGAACGGACATCTGGCCACATTGTAATTGACGTTCTTGGTGAGAAGCAGAGGTACAGATCGAGACAACCACCCTTGCGATTAAAAATGTTGCCGCTTTCGGTGGAACTCCACCACTAAGGAGTGCATTTTTTTACTCTCGTGTTACTGGTAGGACACTTAGCCGTTAGTTCGCGTCTGTTAGTAGTTGAAACTTTATTTGTTTGTGCCTTTGTGGTTGTTGCTTGCATCCTATTTTTTAGGTCAGTGCATAAACTTCCGTGCTATTTGTGGTAGTTCAGCAACTAAAAAACTGTAGGAATTGCTTCGCATGGATTAACTCTCATAGGTTATTGCAATTGGTTGAGTTACTGTTGGCTAAGGTGTGGATTTGCTGCAGTTTTTGGATATAGTAAGCTATTGTTTGTTGCTGAAATACTGCATCGTTGTTACTCCACTGTCTTTTTACATGCTGGTCTTGTAGTTTTCTGTTATTTACTGAACCTTTGTTTGCTTAATCTCTCCTTTACTGGAACTTCATGCGCAGATTTGATGTTCTTGGACTTCATGAGTTTGATAGTGATCGCAAGAGGATGTCTGTTATAATTGGCTGCCCTGACAAGACTGTCAAGCTGTTTGTGAAAGGCGCAGATAATTCAATGTTTGGAGTCATTGACAAAACCATGAATTCAGATGTTGTTCGTGCAACCGAGAAGCATCTCCATTCATATTCATCACTGGGCCTGCGAACACTTGTTATTGGTATGAGGGAGCTTAGCCAGGCAGAGTTCGAGCAGTGGCAAATGGCTTATGAGAAGGCTAGTACTGCACTACTAGGAAGAGGAGGCCTACTCCGCAGCGTTGCTGCCAACATTGAACGGAACCTGCGCCTATTAGGAGCATCTGGTATCGAGGACAAGCTGCAAGATGGTGTACCAGAGGCAATCGAAAAACTGAGGCAAGCCGGGATTAAGGTTTGGGTACTGACTGGTGACAAGCAAGAAACTGCCATCTCCATTGGTTATTCCTGCAAACTTTTGACAAACGAGATGACACAGATTGTAATCAACAGTAACTCAAGGGATTCATGTAGAAAGAATCTAGATGATGCCATCTCAATGGTTAACAAACTCCGGTCGTTATCGACGGATTCTCAAGCTAGAGTACCCCTTGCTTTGATTATTGATGGTAACAGCCTCGTCTACATTTTTGATACCGACCGGGAAGATAAGGTAATAAATTATACTATCTTTCTGATTCATCCCAGTGAATTTTGTTATGATGAATACATAATTACTAACGAATCATCAATTTTCAGCTTTTTGAAGTGGCAGTAGCCTGTGATGTTGTTCTATGTTGTCGGGTAGCTCCCCTACAGAAGGCTGGTATAGTCGATCTAATAAAGAAGCGAACAAGTGACATGACTTTGGCTATTGGAGATGGTACAATTTTTTCCCCCAACTAGTTCAGCAATTACTTGATTTGCTAAATTTGTATCAATCTGAAAAGAAGTACCTTTCCAGGTGCAAATGATGTATCCATGATACAAATGGCTGATGTTGGCATTGGCATCAGTGGGCAAGAGGGAAGGCAAGCTGTTATGGCATCTGATTTTGCCATGGGGCAATTCAGATTTTTGGTTCCCCTGTTGCTAGTTCATGGTCATTGGAACTACCAGAGAATGGGCTACATGATCCTATATAATTTCTACAGAAATGCTACTTTTGTCTTTGTGCTTTTCTGGTAAGTGAACTCTTTCTTTCCTATGTTTTCTCACCTGCATTAAGAGTAAAATTAAACTCCTTAACTACTGCAGGTATGTACTTTACACTGGATTCACCCTGACAACAGCAATAACCGAGTGGAGCAGTGTGTTATATTCTGTGATCTACACTGCTGTCCCAACTATTATTGTTGCGATCCTCGACAAGGATCTGGGTCGGAGGACATTGCTGAAATACCCCCAACTCTATGGTGCTGGACAACGTGAGGAAAGTTACAATCTGAGGTTGTTCATTATTATCATGATGGACTCAATCTGGCAAAGTCTCGCAGTTTTCTTTATCCCTTACCTCGCATACCGAAAGAGCACAATCGATGGTGGCAGCCTAGGAGACCTTTGGACACTGGCTGTTGTAATTCTTGTCAACATTCACCTTGCAATGGATGTCATCAGATGGAACTGGATCACGCATGCGGCCATATGGGGAAGTATTGTTGCAACACTGATATGTGTCATGGTCATAGACTCCATACCGATCTTGCCCGGTTTCTGGTATGCGCTCACTCATACTATAATAGTTGCTTATCTTTTTCTTTTAAATTCTACTAGGTTGCTGAATCTGCAGTTGTATGATAGGGCAATATACAAAGTGATGGGAACCGGACTGTTTTGGGCATTGTTGCTGGCGGTAATTGTGGTTGGAATGATTCCTCATTTTGCCGCCAAGGCCATAAGGGAGCATTTCATCCCCAATGACATTCAGATTGCGAGAGAAATGGAGAAGTCTCAAGATTCTCATGATGCCACTCATCCAGAAGTTCAGTTGAGTACAATGGCACGAGCTTAGGGTTTAGGAGTCACATAGTGATCTTGTTCATTCAGATAGGGTAGCTCTGCACCTTTCTTTGGTTCTTTTTATTGTGTGTATACTAGGCAATTCTTTCTGTAGTGAGCACGTTTCTTGATGCTTGCTTCCATGGTCAGCTATCCAAAGGATAGGTCTCTTGTACCCCATGTTGTGTATCCGCCTGCAAAATTTTGTTGATTTATACAAAAAAAAGCATACATGAGCAACTGTACATTTACAGAAAATGAGCATACTGTTTCCTAATAAGAATTACAGTAACATTAACTGCCGTCGGGGAGGCTTTTTCTGGACTTATAGGGGGGGTGAGGCAGGGTGATCCCATGTCTCCTCTGTTATTTAATCTGGTTGCGGATGCCTTGTCTGAAATGTTGGCCCGTGCCAAATCCAATGGTCTGCTGAGTGGTGTGGTGCCTCACTTGGTGAACGGAGGGATTACTCATCTTCAGTACGCTGATGATACTATTATCATGCTGGAATTTTCAAAGCAGAATCTAGTCGCGATCAAATTCCTCCTCTTTTGTTTTGAGAGTATGTCGGGTTTAAAAGTAAATTATCATAAAAGTCAATTGTTCACGATGGGGGTGAACGAGGAGGAAGCGCAGTGGGCGGCAGACGAGCTTAATTGTGTGTTGGGATCTTTTCCCATCACTTATCTAGGACTACCAATAAATTTCCTTAAACCCTCTAGGGCGGATTTTGAGGGTTTAGTCCAAAAAGTGGAGAACCGGTTATCAACGTGGAAATGTGGTCATCTATCTCATGGGGGTAGGATGGTGATGATCAACTCTTGTCTCAGTAGTATTCCTTTATATGCAATGGGGGTGTTTCTCCTTCCGGATTCAGTTCATAAGCAATTTGACAAAATTAGGAGTCGATTCTATTGGGCTGGTTTGGGTGACAGGAGAAAATATCATATGATCAATTGAGAGACGATGTGCATGCCTAAGAAGTTTGGAGGGATGGGTTTCATCGATACTAAAATCATGAACATCTCTCTGCTAGCAAAATGGTTTCTCCGGCTGTTGAGGGGGCACGAAGGGGTGTGTTATGAGTTGCTCAGGAGTAAGTATGATCGGGGCGGAAGTCTTTTTAGGGAGAGGGTGCAAAGAGGATCGTATTTTTGGAATAGTTTGATGAAATTTAGATTGTGGTACCATAAACATTGTCTCTTCTCGGTTGGTGATGGTTGTAGGGTTAGGTTCTGGGAGGATAGTTGGGCTGGCGATGTCCCGCTCAAAGTCAGTTTTGCTCCCCTGTATGAAATCTGTTCGAACCCGGGGGGATTAGTTGCGGACGCTCGTCTCAATGACTGGGATGTTGGTTTTAGGAGATCCCTGAACCCGTCAGAGATGTTAATGTGGGATAATATATTTGAATTGTGCAACTCGGTATCCTTTAGGGCTGGTTCGGATTCTGTTACTTGGGCTCTAGACAAGGGTGTTTTCTCGATGAACTCGTTGTACAATTGGCTCTCTTTCCGTGGGGTGGGGGATAGCGAGTTGAAGCTTGTTTGGAATTGCGTTGCCCCCCTAAAAGTTAAATGTTTTTTGTGGTTGGCTATGCGAGGTAGGATTCAGGTTGGTGAGCAACTTGGCCGGAAGATGTGGGCTGGGGATCCTCACTGCAAACTGTGCCATCAGATTGAGTCGGTTGACCACTTATTGTTCCATTGTCCCCTCTCAAGATTCACTTGGTGTTTTGTGAGGGATTCCCTGAATTGGTTGCGATGTCCGGGTGGTATTTTTGACATCTTTTCGGTCCTGGGGTGCAGTTTGTCGTCTCGTAGGAAAATTAACCTGTTGGGTGTGTATGCTGTGGTTTTTTGGGCTTTGTGGATTAACAGAAATGATTTTGTGTTCAATAATGTGCTTTCGGCTAATGCTCTTAGTGTGCCTTATCGGGTAATCTATTTCATGGAGCAGTGGACGAAGTTGGCGCCAATCAAGAAACTGGAGGAGGTGACAAAGTGCAGGGACTTGCTCCGTGCTCAAATTCAAGTGCTTGCAAGGGCCGCGCCGGCAAACGCACGGTTCGAAGGGTGAATCTTAGCTCCATCTAATTAGCTGTTATTTGGGTTGTGTTGACTGATGTTTGGCGCTGGCTGTTCACCAGACTTGAGTTCTTTTGAGTTAATTTTGCAGTTCAGTAGTTTCTGTTAAGGGTGTTTGACGACTTTGTTGGCTGTGTTTGTTCTCCTGGTTTGTCGTCGCGAACTTTTGCGGGGTGTGGCTTCGTGTGTTTGCTCATGTAGCTGGTATCCCCAGCGTAACTTGGTGTCTATTTCGCTTTCAATCAAAGCGGGATACGGCTGTGCTGCATCTACTTCTCAAAAAATAAGAATTAACATGCAAAGGTTATAAGCTAGCGTTATGATGGTTTCAGATTTTCATTCTGTATGGATGTATTAATAGATTGGAAACAGAGCAAATAACAGTGTATCTTTAGAAACAGTTCAGATTGTTGAGCCGATCTTTGGTCGGTTTCAACTTCGTTTCAGTAAAAGAACATTGCGTCACAACATAAAAACAAATTACCAGCTATATCACACTCTCCGTGTCTCTGGAAGTAGCTGTCGAGAAATATTTATGCAGCACTGCAAATTGCTTCGTCAAACATCATATATGCTATAAACTCAAGCACCAGTACCTGAACCTGACGCCTGGTTTGAGCAAGAAAAGAGTTGTGAACCGAAACAAGTCTTGATCCCCTCCCCGTTTAGGCTTTGTTCCCTCAAGAACGCTTATTGTCTCCTCTTTTGATGTGTTCCTAGTTATGTTCCTTTGTATTCCTGCCTGTTACCTTTTGGCTTTGGTTGGGTCAATACTGGGCGGTACTTTTGTTCTGTAACGTCTCTGTGGTGCCGTTTTTGGCCCTGAGCTTGATGTAAAGCTGGTAAACCCAGCACAACTGGGTTCTGTTTTTGCTTTCCAATAAAGCAGGGCACTCCTGTCGGGAGTTGCCTTTTTTCAAAAAAAAAATATATGCTATAAACTCCAGTATTTTTAGAATACCCATGTTTGTGTAGGTCTAAGCAGATGAAAAGCGTATTGAACTCCAGAATCCAATAAACACATTAGAAGTTTGTCTCAAAATTGTACAATACAATAATACACAAATTCTCAACTATCACACGTTATAATTCTGAATGGCTCTTGTTAGGTTCATCAACTGTCAGGAAAAAGAAACGTAAAAATCAGAACACAAAATTCTGACGAAAATGCAGGGGTGACAATGAAATACTGTTGCTAACCTTTACAAGGAAAGGGAAACTGAGAGAAAGAGTGGCAGTGCTACAGTAGCTTTACGGGGTAACTGTAAGAGAAGGAGTGCTTCAACGCGTCGCCGGTGGCCTTGTTGACGAGGGCGAAGGCCGGCCGGCCGGCCATGTCATCCCGCACGTGCTTGATCCACACCTACATCACGGAACATCCGCGAGGGTGCAAAGATAGTGAGTTCATAGGGCCAAAGGACGCGGCGGGCAATTGTGGAGAAGCGTGGCGAAGCTATTGTCCGTTGGATTACATATTGAAGATCACATGTGTATCATGTACACGGCTAACTGATGTGCACAAAATACTTCCCCAATAAAAATTAGGCCTTGCCTGCCGGTCGTCGCGAGGGTCGGAGTTGTCGAGGATGACCTCGCCGTTGACGACGGCAACGTTTGGGTCGTCGCACGCGCCGCACTGGATCCTGAGCGCGTGAGCTATGGCTGGGACTGTGGTGATCGCACTGGCACGCGTCACGCCTCCGGTTGCGAGCAGAAGTGCAGAGGTGTTGGCTTTTGAACTCACCAGGAAGACGGAACGGTAGCAGTAATGCCCCATGCAGCTATTGATTCCGTATTCAAACTTCAAATCTTGGGGAGTAAAAATATTTGTCGCCACGGTTCATGCTCCAAATGTCGATTTTGAGGAATTCAAACTTCCGTATGACCGTATGGATCCTTGTAATATGCTGCCTTGTGTAGACTAAATTATGTAAACTATATTAAGTAAAATTTTATTTTTGAACTTTAGATCTTATTTGATTTTGAAATTTGAAGTGCCAAAATGGAGTTTTGATCCAAAATCCAAAGCCGATCATAGTCCGACAAAAGAACTTAAAACTTTTCATATTTCCCTTTTCTTCAAACCTCATCAGAAATTACGAGGTAATACACCACTCCATTTTCCGTTTCTTTCGAGTTTAATACTGTTGAATTGTGGAGAAGCCCTCCGCAGCAAGCATCGCAGCAACCGTTTCAGAGAAGCCCTGTCACTGTAGCACTGCGCCGTTTTCACTGTTCTCTCCATACCCAGCAATCTGCCAGCAGTCGCCGCTGTGCGTTGCCCTCGCAGCACGCAACAGTGCCGTGCCACGGCAGCCCGAGCCCTGTCCCATCGCCGTTTGGCCATCACCTCCGCCTTTAATCCCTTTATCCATCGTCCCGCCGAGCTCACCGACCCGCGCACCGCGTCAAATCGCTTCTACCCTCGCGGGAGAGCCACCGAAGCTCGCTTTCACCCACGACTCCACGAGCACCACCGAAGCTCCGTGAAGGAAGCTCCGATCGCAGATCGGACCGTTCAACAGTCTTGCCTCGGCATGGTGTAGCTCCAGTTAAAATTTCGTATTGGTCGGAATTGTGAGGAGTGAGATCAAGCCAGCTATTTTTCCCAGCCGTTGAGTATCATCGTCTACCTCCAGCCGATCCCCCTCTTTTCCTGTTTAGAGTCTCTGCCAAGTGGGCCCCGCTGCCAGAGTGCCAGCCCGTCGGTCACCTGGGTGCAGATGGCCCATTGGTCAGCCCCAGGCAGCGCGCGCATCCGCCCTGTCGACGCGTGGCACACGCACATGCGCACGCCTCCCGCGTTCGAGGCCAGGCCCAGGCCGCTTGTCGATCTGACACAGCCCATTCGAATAGTAAATGCACAATACCGTTTTTAGTGTTCCAGAAAACTGAAAACTTCAAAATCTTCATAGCAAATTCGTCTTAAATCCGATCAACTCCGTTCAAGTTTCCACAATTTTCTAAAAATCCAAAAAATATTTTAGGTTTTTTGGGTGAACTTGCACGTGTGTGGGCTGAACTTATATTTTCCTTACAGATTATGTAGTCCCACCTATCACAGAACCAAATACTCTTAAAATAAAATAGTTCTATCTCATCTCACCTGTCATTCGAACCGAATGCAACCTAATATGTGAATGTGATATACGCATACCTATGCAGCACACGAAACGGTCCACACTTTTTCAATATGACTATTAGCCAACAATAGGGAAAAAGTCACCGGAATAAATAGCGGGTGAATGCTTCCTGTAAATTTTATTTGGAAGCTATTTTCATAAATTTTGAAAAGGCTTGTAATTTTTTATGAATTTTAAAAAATAAACAATCGCTTCCTCCTAACCGTCTGGCCGGAGCCAGGCCAAAAAAGAGCACCTCGTGGGCTCATGGCCCAGCTGACGTGGACGCCATCCCGAAGGGCATTAGTGGGCTGGAACCGGCATGTCGCGTGGCTCACACCGTGACGAAAGACCGCGCCACGGCGTCGACGTCGTCACACATGTAAAAAAAAGTTTTCAAGCTCTAGTTCCTACAAACTTTATGCGTAATTTCGGGTGCCCGAGTCGTGTTCCCTGACCAAACCATTCCCACAGATGAGAATTTGACATCTATCTCCTGCCTAGAACGTAGTCGCAGGCGTAGACGTAGTCGGTACATATCCACGCTTCCAAACTCCGTCACTGTACCGCGGCTACTTTTTCAGTTTGTTTATGTAGTCGTCGTGTGTTACTGGTACAAGACATTCATGTTGGAACAGGGCCGGCCAGAAAAGGCGATTGACTCCGGTAGACGGAGAAGAGATGCTATGCCCTGGAGTCTGGTCGATTCGATTTCGATCACCGAAGGGAGAGATAAGAGATTCGTGCCCGCCGCGCGCGCGGTGTCCGGTCTCCGGTGTCCAGGTCCGCGGAGACACGCACCAGATCCACATGCTACCTGGCCGGCCGGCCGGGACGTCGTCGTACCGGGGTCCCCCGTGTGCCGGCCGCTCGACGGCACGTGTGCTCCTCCCTCGCTCGGCCGCGCGCGTGCGGGAGAACATCTCGTCGAGCCGTCGATCTGCGTCCCTCGCTGGGCGCGAGCGAGCATGCAATGTCAGCGTGGTACAATTAATGCCGTGAACCTGCCGCCGTCGCACGACAGGATCGATCGGCGAGGCAGTGAGAACCAAAGCAGCAATGGCCCGCGCGCGCGACAACTGCACTGTTCGATCAAGGTTGCACACGGGGCTGCATGCTGCATGCAAGCACTAGGGGCTATATATATAAATATAATGAGCCGTGATGTGGAGTGGTTTCTTGCCACCGGCAGTCGTGATTGTTCGTGCAATTGCAACATAGGTTTACTTTTAATATAAGCAGAGTAAGCGACAATCCACAAATAAAGCAGCAAAATCAACTGTAGTCTGTACAAAAGGACACCGGCCACTAACATAGCACATGCATGGGGATTAAGACAACTAGCACTACATCAGTTCAGAATCGATATGATGTTCAGACAACGTGGGGTTCATTTCAGCATCAAAAGCGAACTCTTCAGAGGATCAGATCAGAGCGAATGCATGTGTGCTAGAAAGTACAACCAAATGTTTCGGCCGGTTCCCCGCAGAAGACAGAACACAGCACCGGAGATGTTAATGTGCCATCGATTAAAGACACCAGAACTTGGTGTCACACCAACTGTACAGTTTGCGCCTTACTAGTGCAACCAAAATAACAACACGAGTTGCATTACAGGGTCCACCATTCTTTTTAGAGGCCGGTAACCGCTCCTGGCCGGGCGACTGGTTACCGGTCGGTAATCTCAGTAAAATAGGTTAAAAAAAATCAAAATTTCAATTCAAATATTGCGGTCAAAAATTTAAACAGTGCTGTTACAGTGTTACCGATTGTTTTAGCTTAGTTGCTGCTTGGTATTTGCAGTTTACGTCGAAAAGCAATATGTTTTTTTAAAAAACAGAAAATAAAAAAAAATCATAGAAAATATAAAAAATAGGAAATGTAAAATGTGCAAAATATATAGAAAATGGTACAATAATAAAAAAATTAGTTTGGCAATTGTTGTTTTTTGGTTGAATTAAATGGTACAATATTAGAAATTTACTAATGCTAGTTTTTAACAAAAGCATGCTATTGGGTTGGTCTGTTTTTTATTTTATTGATATCGTTCTTCTCTGAAACTATTCTAAATTTAAATATTTTTGAAAAAATAAATTCATCACAAATCGTCATAAATTACCTAATATTTATAGATTTTTCTGCGATCTTAAAAAATTTAGAATTTCCAACCGAACCGGTTTACCGAAACCGGCCATGCCCGGACTACCGGTTACCACATTCAACATGCATAGCGTTAACCCTAGCTAGTTGTATAACAAAGCTGCCATTATATATCTCTCTTTTCATCTGAAAAAGCACCGAGGTAAAAAAATGTGCTCCCATGTACTACTACTCATCTTCTGCCTAACCAAGCTTCTGGTACGTATCGAATACCATTTTGTAGTGCGCACGGCAGCTAGCAGCGTGTGGCATGAATTTCCACACGCCCACAATCCTGACGTTGCAGCATGCTTGCTAGCTAGCGACCGTCCTACATGCTAAGCTACATGTGTAGTATGCTAAGATACCATAAGCAGTTGAGCCCAGAAGTGAAGCACGGCCGCTGGCCCGCTGCTGATCGAACCACTGACAGGAGCTGGGGATAACGTACACCGCGGTGCGACTTGCAAAACCGCAGCGAAAAGCTCGCTTCCACGCAGTACTGCAGGCCGGTCAAGTCAAGCAGATATTGCTGACCATGCCATGATACGTACTGCCATCACCATGCGTGTATGCAATGCTATGCTTTAAGTGCAATGTGTGGCTGTGTGCAGATATCCCGCTTCTAGGGAACAGATCGGTCGCAGTTGAGGCGAGAGACACTACTGTAGTACTACTGATTACTGACCGGCCCGATCGACCACCAACCTCTCAGCTCGTTGCTTTCGCTTAATCTCGACACCTTTTCTCTTAGGTAGCTTTGCTAGGTCTGGTCGGCCGTCCTCATCCGGCTCTCGATCTCTCCGTGTGATTTCCCCTTATTGATCTGCAGATACATACAGCGCGCTTCTTTTTTACTGCTCTCTTTGCTATCTCACGCTTTCTCAAAGAACATCAGTTTGGCCGTTCGTCTAAAACGATTTGAAAACAACCAGGATCTAAGATACAATACTAGATCCCAATAGTTTACCTAGTGTCACAGGTACTCAATGAATCAAAAAACACTCGACGAACCGTACTATGTTAAGCCTTTAAAGCCTAAGAACAATGACCATGGTAGTGGATTGTTACTATATAAAAGGGTTAATTTTTTATGTGTCATTACAATTTTTATGGTTTGCCAATATGATATCAATGTGTCACTGACAAATAAGGACCGTCACAATCACTAACAGTAACATATAGGTAATTTTTAAAAAATATAATGGTACTTGAGTAATTTTACCAATATAAAACTGCGCGCGTATGACTGCAGTCTCTCGATCGTGTCGAAACACAAAACATAAGGTTGTGCACTCACATACTCCTATATAATTGCTACTTGGCGAATGAAGTTACCGCACTAGCTAGGCCGTCAAAACGCAATGTTTCATCTAGCTAGGGATGGCAACGGGGACAATCCCCGGTGGGGAGGGGTGCCCGTCCCCGTTCCTGCTAGACCAAAAATTCCCCATTCCCCGTCCCCGTCCCCGGCTTCGGGGATAGATTTTCCCCATTCCCGCTCCCCGTCGGGGATTCGGGTACCCGTCGGGGAGAAAATCCCCATTTAGGTATATATATACACACAAATATATACACATATATATACATATACATATACATACATACACACACATGTATATACATACATATATATACACACAAACACATACATATACATACATATGTATATATATATAATATGGTTATATGGACCCAAATTCAATTTTCACGGGTATATTAATGGGGAACAAGGATGGGGAGTAGAGGAATGTCCCCGTCCCCGCTTCACCCGACGGGGATAGGTTTTTCCCCGTTTGTCCCCCCGCGGGGACGAGATTTCCCCATACCCGTCCCCTAATATAGGAAATCCCCACCGGGGATCGGGGAACGGGGCCCCATTGCCATCCCTACATCTAGCTAGCTCCGCGCTTGCTTTCAACTTTCAAACACTACACATGCATGCTTGTTTGGCTTTTGGGGCGCAGTCGAGGTGATCCGGCCATGAGCAGGCCCAGGGACGATCATATCATATCGTGCATGGCAGCATGGCATTCAATTCTAGAGCGCGGCGCACTTTGGCCGCTTTGGTTAATTTCCCCCCTAGCTAGCGAATCACGCTAATTCATTGGTCCCCCTCACTCTGCAGCTAGAGAATGGTTTGTCCGCGCCCGCCCGCTCGCATCGTCCCGTGTCGGAGGTGACACATATATCGACCGATCATCTCAGTCCGTGTGCTTCTGTGTTCACTTGTTCTCTTCGTCAAGTTCAAACATATGTAACTTGTTTTCTTCACGAAAAGAAACACCACCCGTGCTCTCGCTTTGCTCCATTTCCAGCTGACAGGATATATGTGTGTGTGTACCAGCTAGCTGCATGATCGAGTTCAATTGATGATGGCTTGATGCCGATCGAGCTAGCTACTGTGACAAAGAACGGTACGTTAGCTGGTGTCAATCGTGTTGATCAAATAATTTTAACCAAAGCTGTTTTCTGGAATGAATTCAAGGCATCAAGTGCTACGTACATGCGTGCGTAGAAGCTGCAAGCAGTGAGCAGAGCTATGTCATGTTCCTTAATTTACGCCACTGCACGCAGTGATGTGTCATCGACTGGTAGCTAGCTAGAATCATGGCAAGCTTACGACTGTTTGTATGTGCATGTTTCCTGCAGGAAAACGACGATGACTAGTCTTTTTTTCCCGAGACGATCGATGACTACTGATCTCTGGTTGAAAAGTTCCTGTACGAGCGTGTATATTTGCTGTATGTTCTCTGTATTTTGACTTCCTTTGGATACAGGGGCTAGCTCAGCTCATGCATGCTGTTGGGTGACGAGGAATAATCTGGAAAATAATCAGACCACTTAACGACGAAAATAATCTGGATACAGTTGCACGATCGAGCCTGATGATGCTCAAGTAAGTTGGCCTTTTTGGCGAATTTTTTAGCAGTTACAACCGCACATAAACAATAGTGTCCACGATGGAGTTGCAAACAGTTATAGGGGGCTCATATATTGTACGGAGTAGTATACTATGCTAGCTCAAATGCACAATCATTAGGAATGTAAAAAAAAAAAGCAAACCCAGACACGGAGCCAAAAGTACAGAATGACTCATGCTCCATTGTACATCTTCTCCCCAATTTCTATCGATCTCGCGGCCATGAGCTCGCGGAAAGTCCACGGCTAATGCAGCTGTCGCGTCGACGTGAAGCTCCTTTGATAAAGAAATTAATTGTTAGATGAATTTATTCCTGCCTTTTTTTGGGCTAGGGTGGTGCATGCATCATCATTAAGGACAATATGTTAGTGGCGTACCTTTTATTACTTCTATTATTTTACTTGTAACATCAGTTTCAATTCAACCGTCTATGGAGTAGTATCATTGTAGGAATGAAACGCGCAATGAGTCTTATTGGTCAAAATATACTCTCTCCGTATCTGAAAAAAAGTTTAGTTTTTACTGAGTTAGATTATTCTAAGCTTAGTAAAATTTATACCGAGTGGATTTACGAGGATCAAAAAGAAAAAGGGTCAACAGAAGCGGTATTAAAGACAACTAGTCAACGGTCAACGTTATCTAGCATTTTAATAGTCGGCAATCTGAGAGCTCTCCGAGTTCAGCACTGAGAGTCCTTCTCGATTGCAAACACTTTGACAGTCACCATCAAGATCTAGTCTGCTATTTAAAACTTCATAATTGTGTAGTTAATATAGTTTTACCACTTGAAGTTATTGGCCATGATCTAACTGTTTTCCATTATAATTGGTTAGGCCGTGAGACACATTAAATATAATTTGTAACCCCTGATCTCTTCCATATAAAGAGATCATGAGACCTCTTTGAAGGAGAGGTTCGTTCTGACTCAGGCACGTAAGTCACTAACCAATCATACTTCAACACAGAGGATTAAGGCTATTATCTTTCGAGAGATTGAACTTATCTAAAAGCTCTTGTCTCTCTGTTTGTGAGTTAACCATTGACTCTATTCTACAAATTGCTAGCTCCTCTGTCAAACCTAAATCCTTACCACAAGTATCCTGTAGTACACTGTATTCCGTACGCAACGATAATATTTCAGAAAGATTTTTGAATAAATTGGATGATCAAATGTAAATGTTACGTGTCATTTTTTAAGAGCGAGTTATATAGTTGATTAAACAGGCTTATCGATGTTGACTTGTTGACAGGCGAATGGATATGATGCCGTGCTCTATCAAGCAAGCCTATGTCGATCGTGCCCTCGTTTGTAGGGGGTTATGTTCGGTGAATTGATCATTGCATTAGCTTAAACCAATCCAGCTTTTCACGCAAGATTCCATTAGGCTTTGCTTTGCAACCAGTAACAACTTTAGGATCACAAACCCGGCCAGCAAAGGAAGCAAGGTCAAATGTGTTAGGCATGTTTGCATCATTGTGGTTTGGTTAGGACAGCTAGTGATCGAGAAGTAACAACTATCAACCGCTCTAATTTTATAGCATTTTCTTCTATATGTGGATCCGTTTGATTCAGATTTTTGAGCCAGCTTCCTGACTCGGAAGCTAGAATCTGAACCAAATGGCTCTTTTGACCACCCAGCTTTTCCAAAATCTGCAGATTCTTATAATGAAAATTTGAAAGTTGGCATAACTCAGATTTTACAGCTTCTCATTTCAACTTTGAATGAATATTACATATCATGCTATTAAAATATATCAGTTCATGTAAAATTTGAAAAAGTGAAATTTTAGTAAAATATATCATTTTAGTGTAATTTAAAAATATATAATTTTAATATAAACATTACAAAATTTCATGATTAGAATGATTTACATTTAAATTTACACATTAATAATATAACTAAATATCATGAACTATCAAAATATAAATAACTATTTCAACCAGATAGTTTCTCAGCTTTTTCTACAACTCACAACAGTTTTTTCACAGCTCACAGTTTTTTTAGAATCTACAGCTCAACCAAACACACCTTATCCCTGTATTTGCATCTCTCACAAATAAATAATCCATATATATCTTCTAAATCAAAAACAACTTACACGGGACACCGGGTGGAATTCCTATACGTCCTGATGTTCGAGATCGGTTTGTCCACCCGGCACTGCGGAATTTTTGGGCCATAATTCACTCACGTGGCAGAGAATTTTGAACAGCAATGAAATGCACAGTAAAGTCAGAACCGATTTAATCGCAGAAAGCGACCAGAATAATCAAGAACGGAAATTGTAGGAACGCTGTATGTTCTACATTGGCACAGTTAGGTCCAGTGCTTCAGTACTGTTACTCTCAGGTCTCCCAAGCATCGACCATCATTCGGCAAAGCAATGGATGGTCCAGGTTGTGGGGGACACTGTAGACCATCGTCGATCCCTTGGTTCATATCATACGTGCTTGCTCCTACCGTGACGAACGAAGTTTGGGTGTACATCTAGCGGTACTTTTTTTTGTTACTCGATGTAATTTTGTACTGGTCTGGCAGAGTGGGACGCATATGATTGATGCATGCATCGGGATCCCCAACCACTGTACCACATCGATCCGTCTACGTGAGAATCCCAGCCATGCGTGCGCGCGGAGCAGTGTCAGTGAGAATTGAGAAAGGGTCAAAATGTGCTGGACCGCGCGCGGCGCGCAGTAACTTTTTGATCGGTGGACGACGCCGGCGGCCGCGGGCACGCAGTCACGCCGAGCGCATTATTGGTCGCGCGCGAGCGTGGCCATTGGCGGCACAACCGGCCAGCGCGCGCCTCGACCGAATTCGAAGGCGACGACGAGGCGGACCTACGCGGGGGGCTAGCGGCGGCGAGCTAGGGAAGGAAAGGCAGACACTAGCTGGGGCGTGGCGACAGGGCGCGTGACGCGGTGCATGCCGTCGCCGTGCCAGTGCCTTTCTCCCGGCCTCCCCACACGCGCGCGCGGTGTGGGCGGGCGGGCGGGCGAACGCGGCCGGGCGCGACCGACCCACGGGGCCAACCGCACGCCGCTCTGCCTGCCTAATTGTCGCCTTTTGGGCCCTTTTTTTCCTGCCGTTTTCTTCTGTAGGTTCACCCGATGCGCGGCCGCGGGGGCGGGGAGGCGTTGGCTGGTAGCGAGACGTGGAGAGCAGGGGAGGCAGGGAGAGTTTTGACGGATGTGTCGTCATCGCTGCCTTCGCCCGGTGGTATTCCCTGCAACAACTGACCCTTCCGCCTGCAGGGTATAGTCACCTCCACCCAACGTCAGCCCTCCTCACTCTGACACTGGGACCACAGGTTTCGTGGATCCTCTGTGCTCGGAGCATGCCCATAGCCCGTTCCTCAATTATTTGTGTGCCCTAGTATACTCTCTCTGTCTTAAAAAATATTATTTCTACTTATTTTACCCTGTTCTAAAATACTTCATTTTAAAATGTTTAACTACCATGTCACAATGTCTTTTAATTTTATCTTTAAAGTAAATGACACAAACTTAGCATAGAAATGCTAACGAGCGATGACTATACAAGCCGGATGTCACACAAGGGTGGTGCTTAATATGTGCTCAAACAAAGAATCCACCGTCCAGAGAAATACATCATAGGCGACCCACGTTCCGATGCACCACCGGAGGCTTTACCAGCAGGACTTGGATGGCCCTCAAGCTGATGCCAAACCCAATAACACTTGCCCAATCCTGATCATAAAGGACATGTAAGCACAGCTTAAGAATAAATTGGTCAATATAATTTTATATGGTCTCTGTTGTCTCAGTTATTATTATACATCAGCTATAAGAAGAGCTATATTATATATTTCTCTTATCTCATAACATTGTGACATATATATGACCAATTTTAACATTTTATATTACAATGAATATAGACAGTACAATATTTGTTGTAATATGAAATATTAAGTCTAGTGCCAGGTTACATTATTATGAGATAGACGGAGTATATGAATAGATCATAAGGAATTAACAAATATTATTCTTATGTTCTTATCACCTTATGTGTCAACAGCAGAGTCTCGTCTTAAAAGTGTACATATTTTAGAATTTACAATAAAAAATCATACTATTATGGGCCCTATTAAGAACTGGCTTGGCAATATATACTATCTTTTTTGACAGGATACAGAGATGATACCTTAGAATGAAAAGCTCTTGCAGAGGGGGGCCAGCAAGCACACACCATATCCTAATAAGGTCAAGGCAAGCCAAATTATGGGACCCAGCTGCCCCCTCTTAACTTCTAACAGCACATGTGATTTGGACTCTCTCAGCTGGGGTGATTGTGGGTGGAGGCTGCAGGAGCATCTACCCTAAAGAATGTAGAGGGGGAAATTGAGGATGCCTCTTCTTAAACTTGATGTAAACAGAGCACACTTTTTAATAAACAAACTAGAGTAAGCATTTATTTTTTTAATTGGTGGCACCAATAGTGGTACCAATATCTGAAAATACTTTTTAAATGATCGTGGCTTTTAGCAGGATACATAACTTATTGTGAAAACAATAACAGATGATATAGTTTAATTAGCAGGATATATATGTTATATATGATCTGTGCTTGTCTTGGCATTATAGAGATTTTTTTGAAATATTTTTTTTCAAAAATAAAATTTCAAATTTGTATGTCAGTTTGAAAAAATTACAAAAATAAGTACTGGTCAGCACTTGGTCGGCCGACTGGTGCCACGTCAACACCAGTCAGCCGACCAAGTGCCGACTAGGCGGCACTTAGGTGCGCCAACAGCTCTTTTCGCCGATTGGTGCCACGTCAGCACCAGTCAACCGTTGAATGGCTGAACGGCCGACTGGCGCTGACGTGGTGCTAGTCAGCCGTTGAAGTGTTGTCATGTCAGCAGAAAGAGGTCATTGCGCGCTGAAGGGAGCCAACGTGGCGCCTAGTCGGCACTTGGCCGACCGACTAACGCTGATGTGACACCAGTCAGCCGACCAAGTACCGACTAGTATGTATTTTTGCAATTTTTTTGAAACTACCGTACAAATTTGAAATTTTATTTTGAAAAAATATTATTTCAAAAAAAAATTGGCATTATATTCATCAGTTTGTTATATATATTGTTATTAACGCCATGCATGCAGAGGATCCTAAACATGCACACGGCTTTTAGTTGTTTTGTGGACTTTAATTTGTACTTACAACACAGTAAATTAAGCTATATATGTTGGTCATATATAACATATATGAATTTATTTAATGGTTAAGCAACAAGCAGTTGGTGGTTGAATGGAGGAGTGTATACTCTTAGTAGCTAGCGGTTAATAATTGGATATTATTAGCCCACGAATCAGGATAAAACAATTTGCATGGGGATAGATCATAGTGGAAACTGAGATGCTTCTCTCTTTTCAGCGTTGAACAAGAAAATACAATCATATATGGATGTCTGTTCTTATTTGCATCCGTATTGTCTGTGTGCGATTTGATGGCCGGCCACGAGCTGAGTTCTTTTGGTGATGTTGATCGATATGATGCCGCTCACCATTCGATCGATTTGGGAGGAACTAACCTAATTTGACATGATGCCTCTAATTGTATGTATATATGTATATATATGTGTGGTGTGTGTGTGTGTGGGGGGGGGGGGGTATCTACATGTATATATAATACGAAATTATGATAGCAATATTTAAGAGAGTACATGGAGACGCGTATGTTAGTTATATTAGTTTTAAGTTTCAAGCATGTATCTTATTAATCTTTCTGTTTTAATGTATACGTCGTTTAAATTTTTATAAGTTAAATTATTTAACTTTGAACGAGTTTTAAAAATATATTAACATATATAATATCAAATAAACGGGCTATTATGACAAGACGTATTTCAGGATAGATTTAATGAAAATAATTTGATGTTATAGTTATTTATCTATTTTTTTATAAAATTGGTAAAATTTAGATAAATTTGCCTTATAAAAATGTCATAATATAAAATAGAGGGAGTAGCTTGGAAGACGCAACTATCTTAATTACTAACGGGTGGAGAAACACATAAATAGTTAATAGCTAGGGATGTATTAAATTTGCACTGCATAATAGTTAGGATGGTGAACACATATATAAATAAACCAATTAATTAGAGTAACGAAATGGAATACTAGATGATGTGTGCCTATATACCTGTATCCATAATAATTGCCAAACATTTAATTAAGTACTAGCTAGCCATGGAGCTAATGAGGGTTAGATGCAAAGCACCATGTAAAGATTCTTTTGTGATCTGCCTTCTGCTACTTAGTCATCACTGACAATGTTGCTGTCCCTAGAAACTAACATTACACTATCGCATAAAACCAGCCAATATATAGTAATCTATCAGTGGGCATCTTAGTCACCATGCCACCTAATCTCTCCTGGTCTCTCCTAAACTACGCGGCCTAATTATACCTGACCACCTCACAAGTACTATTAGTAATAGCTAACAGCACAATTATTATAACTTCCATCAAGGTAAGCTCAAGGGCCAGATATTTGCAGAAATGCCATCAGTGGGTTAACCACCAAAGTTAAAAGTAAGGATTTTTCATACCAATTAATCAGCAAAGATGTTTCATATCATTCCATACATATACAATAATATTGACTTCAAAATAAAAGTTGAGTATAGTTGCACAAATAATCCTCAAGCCCAGACATGCACTAGTAATTAAGTTAAGCTATTATATTGAAACCAAATCTGCACAGGTTTTAATTACAAATACACATTAGACTAGCAGCTGGGAGCTAATCTGATTGGCACCTAACCAACATATATATATATATATATATATATATATATATATATACATACTAGCTAAGCCAATCCCCAAACCAACATTTGGCCTTTTTTTTACAGCAGTAAATAATCATAAATAATCAATAGTTACTACCACTCCACTGGATAGGAACCACTAGGACATTCTTCCCCTTCCCTAGTTAGCTGATCAGCCCCTTCTCTTATAAGTACAACCCTCTTCACAAGGACTACATGAGAGTGCAAGCATGGTTGTGTCCCCTTGATTGCTGCCTCCTCGATCACTCAAGCTAGCTAGCTACTCCGATCCTCTCTCGATCGAAACCTAGTTAGCTCTACTTCACACGTAGTGCGTGCTGCAGCTCGTGTAGTCGTGTGTCCCACACACACATATCGTCCAAGAACCAAGATTCCAAGGTAACCAACGCTAGCTGTTTACCCTATCTGTGGCGATTGTGCGGCGGATCAATCGATGGAGGGGAGCAGCAATAGCCCGGATAGGCAGTCGTCGGGTGGCAGCCCGCCGGAGGAGCGAGGCAGCGGCAGCGGCGGCGGAGGGAGTGGAGGAGGCGGAGGCCGTGGGGCGGGAGAGCCGGTGCGGTCGAGGTGGACGCCCAAGCCGGAGCAGATACTGATCCTGGAGTCCATCTTCAACAGCGGCATGGTGAACCCGCCCAAAGACGAGACCGTCCGCATCCGCAAGCTGCTCGAGCGCTTCGGCGCCGTCGGCGACGCCAACGTCTTCTACTGGTTCCAGAACCGACGCTCGCGCTCGCGCCGCCGCCAGCGCCAGATGCAGGCGGCCGCAGCGGCCGCGGCGGCGGCCTCGGCCTCCTCGTCCCCCTCCGCAAATAGCTCTCCAGCACCTGCGAGCGCCACTGCAGGCCTCCCGTCCGTCGTCGTCCACACCATGGCCATGGGTGGGAGCGCGTACCGGTACGAGCAGCAGGCGAGCTCGTCTTCGTCGTCGGGAAGCACGGGAGGGACGTCGTCCTTCGGACTGTTCGCGCACGGCGCGGGGGCGCCCTCGGGCGCCGGCGGGTACTTCCAGGCGTCGTGTGGCGCGTCCGCATCGTCGGCGCTGGCGACAACCGGGCTGATGGGGGACGTGGACAGCGGGGGAAGCGACGATCTCTTCGCCATCTCGAGGCAGATGGGGTTTTTGGGGAGCCCCCGCGGCTCGTCGACCTCGCCGGCAACGGCCAGCTCCGCCGCGCGGCAGCAGCAGTTCTACTCTTGCCAGTTACCTTCTGGTGAGTTGAGTACGTCGATTAATTTGGTTGGTTGGCTACTCATCATCGATTGATCAATCTCGTATATATTCTCATGCATGTGTTTCCCATGTCTCGATCGCTTAAGGATTAGGTTATTTCTTCGTCTTTTCATCGAACAACTCCTATTAATCCTTACACCCTTTTGCAAGTTCTTGTTTTCTACTAGTGCATATAGTGCATACATATATATATGCGTATCAACTGAAGGAGCTTTTGACGGTGTAAATACTGATTTCACCACTAGAATCTTGTTTGCTTGTATTGTAGCGATGCTGAATTCAAGGAGATCTAGCTTGGATCATCTGTGTGCATACTTTATTTGGTCTTCCATAATCAATTGCGTCAATTCTTGTTCTTTAGCTCTTCAGTACAATAATACTAGGTAGTTCGGTTACATCTTCTAACTAGTCTACCGGCGCATAAGATCATAAATTCATAATACATGATACATATGTAGTTCGTACGTCCTCTCCGATCTTCACTCTCCACCATGATATGTTCCTAATTTTTAGGGAGCCTTTCAGCCTTGCTCTTTGTCTATACATGTCCTTACTTATTTCTACGGTGCATTCCAGATATTGTTTTTTTTTCATGAATTTTGAATTTCAGGTTTTGTGGAGTGTTGCTTGATATTTTTAATCGTCCACCGTTTGCATGGTGTGGTTATTCCAGAATGAATCATATACAATTGCAAATGTGAACCATAGTACCTAAAAATGAGAATGACAAAATACACACATTGAGTCGTGTTTCTTCGTAAATTCTGGGTATGCACGCACACATCCATGCATCTGTTTTAAGATTGTTTTTACCCTGTTTGTTTTTGTCGACCTATATATCCATTATTTGAAGCTCAGCTCATCTCCTTGTGGCACATGAATAGAATTAACACATGTTTTATACATGAACCAATTATTGGATGCTTTTGTCAAACAGCAAATTAAATTTGGCAATGTATAGTACATATATAACTTTGGTTGCATATATTTAGGATTTCCTTCATGCATTCTCAAGTGCATAATTAGAGATTTTCTCCCTTCCTCAATTTACCCACACCTGATGCTACTTACGGGCTAAAACATGCATGCAAATATATGTAATGTCCAGCAGACGGATCAACTTAACAATTTCATCCTTTTTCATGCATTTGCCGAACTCGATCTTGGAATCCAAATGACCTGGCAATTAATCTGGTTTATATGAGTATATTCATATAATATATAGGTCCCAAAACCGAGAGTAAAACGGTATGTAGTACCGACCAACGAAATTTATAATCTCTTCTCTAACTTTGTCGTCAAATGATGTATATATATATGAGCTAGCTGTCGTTGATATTTCTTGTGAGTGGATTAATTTTATACGCGTGCTGTCTAGCTGCTGATTGGTTGCTGGCTGATTGCCTGCCTGCTGCGTTGCCTACTCCAGCGACGATCACGGTGTTCATCAATGGAGTCTCAATGGAGGTCCCAAGGGGTCCAATAGACTTGCGAGCCATGTTCGGCCAGGATGTGATGCTCGTACACTCCACTGGGGCCCTCCTCCCAGTCAACGACTATGGCATCCTATTGCAGAGCCTGCAAATGGGAGAAAGCTACTTTCTGGTAACTATCCATCTCGCTCCAACCAACCTCTAGCTGATCAGCTCGCTCGCTCGCTCGTCTCCTCATCTCTCTCTACTGAGATCAGTCAATGCAGTTCATTCAATTCAATATTATTGAAAAAACACCACATTTAATTATATAATAGCAGCATGTGCATATACATATATGTGTGAAATGTACATGACTCCATTAGTTATAATCATCTTGCACTCTTGAACATATGTGTGTGCTTGTGTTTAGTGTATATCTAACCAATTGTTGTGGTCTTCTTAATTAGTTTCCACAGCTTACTGCATGCAGCTCGATCTGTGCGTGCAGTGTGGTCACCATCTTACATTGTTGTTTCCCTGATCCACAGGTCGCTAGGCCAAATTAAAACAGCTAGCTCTCGTTGCAGTAGGCTTCTTTTCTCTACTCGATACTCGTTGGATGATCAGGTGCATGCGTGCATGGACAGACCGGGCGGGGCCAGGTGCTGCAGTTCGTAATCAACATCGATCAAAGGAATTAATGCTTGGATTCAAAACCATTGAGTTTATATCGATCGATCGTCTGTAGGCTAGCTAGTTATATATGAGAGAAGCATGCAATTAATATGTGTAGTAGTATTGCAACATCAGCAAAGTGCTACTTATATAATTGTGCCCTTGAAACCTATGAAAGCGTGAGCGCGCAGTCGATCGAGTTTGTCAATACAGATTATAATATGGGCGTGTCTTCTCGTAATTTCCATATATAATTCCATTACAATATGTATCAATGTATGGTATGCACTTGGCAGTCGACATGCATATTCTTTAATTTGAGTTAGCTAGATTTCTCTGCACCCGTTTGTATTGGTTTATTTACCGTGATGTAATGTGTCAGCCAAACGCGCTTGGAATTCAAGGCCGCTTGGAATTCTAAACTAGCATTTATCTTGGTACCTCTTATATTGTCTCTAGCTTGTACGTGAGATTGTTTCCACCATGAAACATACACGGAGTACTTCATCCTGCATATATGTCGGCAGGGCTTGACTAAAATTTTTATTTACAGCTAGCTATCGTTGTTCAGAACACTGAATTCAGATATTTTTTTGAAGCAATTACGTATGAGACATGCATATATTGATATAGAAAAAGAAAATATAACAGTACTATTCTGAGAGACAGTAATCAAGAAAAATAAAAACACATGAGCAAGCAACACTCTACCACCCACAAACTAAGCCAACACCTCGCCACTAGCACCACTCCGACAACATGGTTATAACAGCAGTCACAAACCGCACGCCCTGAAGATGACTACTATTAGAACAAAGAAGTACCTACGACCGAGAAGGGAGACAACCATAGGAGGGAGAAGCTCCAAAGGAAGGAGAAGAGGAAAACGGAAAGAAATGATCGACGACTGCCGAGATGCCACTAGAGAAACCACATCGGAGAGGAACTGGACACCGCCATCGCAAGATAGATCGGCCCGCCACAAATCACCAAGGCAGCCAACAAAGCAACTTCCTAGACATCATGTTGTCATGCTCATCTCCTAGCCTCCATGGCGCTGCGCTCCCACCAAAACCACTGCACGCCGCCTCATAGTAGCCGCTCAGCAACGTGCCACCAAATCGAAGAGCCCACATCGTGGTCGTGGTCACCCTGACCCAGTCATCGCCCGATAACAATGCCACACACCTCCACACCATCATGGTGCTTCTTCCATGCTACCGCCGGACACCCTCACCGTGCGCTGATGTACCGTCACCGCCACACCCTCACCACCTGTGTCACATTCATGCCATCGCTTACCACCACCGTGTCGTCACTTGCCCCTGTTGTGCCCTCACCGGTCGCCGACCTACCCTCGCTGGCCACCGTCACCACGCCGCCGGGTGCCATTGGGCGTGCGTCTCACACCTCTACACCGCGCGCCTCCGCGCCACACACCACTACCGCACCAGGCGTGCGTCCTTTGTAACCAAGATCTAGAAACAACTTGCCACCTTTTTGGAAGCTGTAGATTCTCCAAGAGAATTTGACGTGATGTTGCGAAATGTTTTGGTCTCAACTTAGCGATCAACGTCTTAGATCAAATAATATCAAATGGTTCCATCACCCAATGATGGATCAACACCGTCTCCAGGTTAGGGCAACCAAATAAAGTCATGTCCTCGATCACCGGTCATCCTAGTGACCTGGGAAATCTAGAAGGAAAAAAACGCTAGGATCTTCCGAGGCTTTCAATCTAGTCCTATAGAGATCTTCGAGAAAATTAAAGAAGAAGCTTAAAGCTTAGGCTGAATTCGGGGCATCCTGTTTAGCCTCTTTTCTCTAACCTTTTATTTTCTTCTTTCTTTGTTAATCTCTTTCATTATGTACTTTATATACACTCTTGATCTTTAAATAATTAAATTAATATACCGATTCCTACGGTCTTTTTCGGGAAAAAAACTACTGCACCAGGCTACGTCGCCGACCGTACACCGAGAAGAGAGATATGCAGCAGGCATGTTTGTGATGCTTCCAAGTATTAACGGTTGCACTCTTAGGTATTTAAGTGCTGTAATTAATTGTAGAGAAACTAAGGATTCTACTGTCTATGCACATGTAAATGTTCAGGTGTAGGGTTTGTTGCACCACTGTATGTACGTGCATGTGTACATGTGCATAACCAACAGTGATATATATGCAGAGGGCATATGCCACATTGCCACATGCTTCTATGAAAGATGCGCACTGGTTGTATAACTTAGATATCACCAATAACTTTTGGTCTATAGTGCAAGAAATTTCTGGGTACGAGATGACTCGATCGATCCGAACAACGGCCGTACCTAAAAACTAAGAGGTACTCGGGCACATGAGCTAGCGTACGTGGTGTCCTCTCATCAGCATATGTACATGCATAATTTACACGAAGCTTGATCAAGTTCATGCACCACTTTAATTTGGTAAGCAAATTAGGGTTACATGCATGCAGCGATTCCCCAGTCCCTCACTAATTAATCCTCCGATGTTTCCCTTTTAAATTGCTCCCCTTCTAGGTGTCAAAATTGTGGCGCCCCGCACATGCATGTTGCACATGAACTCCTCACATGCATGCCGGAGACCAATGCAATGCCATGTCATACAGATATTACATAAGTATCCAGTACGACGTATATGTACTTTGCATGAGACGAAAATTAATTAATACTACTCTCATGTACGGTATATACTTTTTACAATTATAGAGCTAATTGTTTAATTTGCAACGAACTAGCACAGGGATGGATAGCTATAGAGATGCATTTTTTTTCGTTCGAAAGATTCAAAGGTATAGTAGATGCATTATTGAACATTGCTGATCGATGCAGATATTGCGAAGCAAGATGGCATCAAAAGGGATGCATGGTTAATAATGCACGCTCGCATCTGATCGATCGATCGAGAGCACAGCGCTAGCTAGCTAACAGTTACAGACTCTGGCGACGCGGCGGCCGGGCGGCGCGCCAGCTCGGTCGAGCGGTCTGGCACGACGTGCATGCGCGCGGTGGCGCGCCCGTGTGCGTGGGCGACGCGGACGTGTCCAGCGCGCGCTCGGGCGCGCGGCGCCCACGCGCTGGCCGGCATGGCACGTACGCATGCAGTTGGTGGCTGCTGCGCGCGGCCTGCGGCTACCTCGCTCTGCTGCGAGGCAAAACTAACTCTGATTTTTTTGCACACAATTTATTTTTGCTTTAAACATAAGTCGCTAGTAAAACTGTTACAATCGGCTCAAATTTGATTATTGGAAGTACGTATTATTTATATGTATGTATATATATACATATGTACGGGTGTATATGCGTGGGGTGTGGTTAAGGTTAAAGTAATATTGGCCTGTCCAGCTGGATAGAATTTGCATTTGAGATATGTCGGTCGGGTATATAGTAATATCATACATGTCCTGGTCCACCTTCCTCCTCCTTCCTCGTCCTGCCAAATTAAGTTTGGCCTTATCCCTAGGCATCAAAGCAGCAGGGCCTGTGGAAATGGAATAAAGGCATATATGCATACTGCGATGCGAAGCTAGCTAACTAGTCAGATTATTTTAGACTATTCTATCTCGATCGATCGCTTTGAACAGTAGACAGCTGCATTATTCGGTAGCTACGACTGTTCATGCACGTACCAGCTGTTAGCCGCTCGTCCATCGATCAGCTAGCTGCCTAACATATTGAGATGTCGTTCGATGAGACGACCCTGGTGATCCGTCGACGGCCGGCCGGGCTGGTATTAGTTTGTGCATGCATGCATGCAACAATGATGCATACGTATATCAGGTGTATATGTGTCCAGCAAGTGCATGCAACACAAAACGATGAAATCGTATTTGATCGATCGAGTTTTATCTCGCCTTGCTTATTTCCTTCAGTCCTGCTAGCGTCTTTTCTCCACACATTATTTCATCTATCTATCTCTTTCTCTTTCTCTTTCTCTTTCTTTCTCAAACAACGTGGTGGTCGCAATTTTAGGAAGGATTGGTGTGGTTGATCCTCTACACACCTAGGCACTAGATCATGGAATCACGAACAAGCAAGAGAAGCATGATAGAAATATTGGTTAGCAACTGTGTATGCTCTGGCCTACCTTTCTTGACTGGATATATAGTCAAGGGATCGACAATAAAGGCATCTGCTCTTCGTTCGTTCCTCACTGATCGCTGTAATTAATCTAATAATTCTAAAGCATACAATATGATCAATGTGCGTATTAGCGAACATGTACATCATATTAATGCGGAGTGAAAACCAACTGAGCAAGTACTCCTGCAGTGATCAGTCTGAATGACAAAAGTTCCAATTTTAGTACAGGGACGACCAAGCTAGCTAGTAATGAAAGCTAACGTAAAGCAGGTGTCTGATGCAACAAGCACGCAGAAAAGGACATCGATCCTAGTTGCCAGTTGCCACGTATTATAATACTACATACCTTGCTTGGCTATCTCCTCTCTGAAGAATTAACGTGTACTTAGCTTTAGTTCCAGTGAATCATAAAGGAGGTGCTTTACGACTAGAGCGGTTGATCGATAAAGATGCATGCTGACAGAAAAGCACCATGCAGGGGGCAGGGCGATGCCATGATCAATATAATGGAACTAAAGATAATAAACATTAATAAGTAACTGATGGGTAGACTAGTATAGAGCGAGTAAGTGCAGATTGCAGACCTAAGTCAAGCATAGGTAGAGTAGTCTATTCCAAAGTAGCATTTGAAAGAAGCAGCAGGCGGGTAGCCGTGCACGCTGATCTGATCAGAGCGCGGAATTAGGCAGCCAAATTCTGCGATGATGACCTTAGCTTGCTGCATGCGTTACAGCTAAACTGAAGAGGACCCTGTGGCCGCCTGTGCTCATAGACGGCCTAGCTATAGCTTCCTCTCACCGGGATGATCTCTGTCAAATCCTTGCAAATTGCATCATCGGATTTTTTCTGGGTGGGCTCTCTGTGTTTGTCATTTGACACAGCTCTACTTCTACTAGCTGCAGCTGCATCAACTTCTATCTCTGCATGATTAACTGGTGGTGTTTAGAATTTTAGATGGATCCTGTCTTGGCACGTTGTATATATCCAGGTTCTCGCACATGATCATCGATCCTCCAGCCCATGTGATCGAATGCACAAGAAGATCATTAACAGAATGATGAGGCGCTAATGCTGGCAGTTAGAGCATCTCCAAGAGAAGCTCTAAAGAGTTCTCTTCTCTAATTTTTTGGGACTAGAATTAAAAAATCTCCTCCAATAGATACTCTAAATGACTCCCAAAAATAAAGGATCCTCAAAATTAATCATTGTATTCTCTATTTGTAGGGAACATACTTACATACTTTACTTTAGGGACTCTATTGGAGAGAAACATATTTAAACTATTTGTATCCTCAAAATGGATCCCAAAAAATTATATAGGGAATTAATTTTTAAAGTGACTCTTGGAGATGCTTTTAGCTATCTGTTTGGCACCGAGTCTGGGGCGATCAGTAGGTGCTTTGTGGTCAGAATATCGCTCATATACTTTACATTGCATGTAAATTGTCACGAAATATTTTAAATTTTTTGACCACATAGGTGACTGTATGATATATCACTTCATAAACAGGTTTAAATTTGATTTATAAAAGTTAAACGAAAACAACAAATGTGACTATGGTTGTGCCCGTACTATCTAGTCTTCTTGGGAACAAAAGAATGGAAGAGCTAGTGGACTTCTGTTGCTAAGTGGGCTGCAAGATGGGCCAAATGGAGCTTGAAGGCCGAGTACCAGATAAATGGGCCTCATCTGGGCCGGTGAGTTCGGCACGGGAAGCTACCTCAATCCGGCGGTCCGGCCTAGGCTTCTACAACACCGGCGACCCGTCCGGCGGGCTTCTCCGGCTCTCCGCTGCGGCTTGTGGGCGTGGGCGCGGGCGCAGCGATGGCTCGCGGCAGCTCGCGGAGGCGGCGGCGCGGTAGGGGGCTAGGGGCCGCGGGACGGCGAGCTGCGGGCCTGCGGCAGGGGCCGCGGGACGCCGTCGCGCACTCCGAGGTGTGCCGTGGTTTGCCAGCCCCGCCCCCATTTTGTATGATTTATTCCCAGATTTGGTTGCCTTTGTTTTCCTTTTTTTTGTAGATTCTTCGCACAAGCACTGATGAATTAGCGTTACAACGATGGTACTACACTGACGAAACATCTGAAACTCTCGGATACTTCGTGATACATTTAGTCTAGCTGCTACCATCTGATCGGGAGGCCACCATTTATTTCATGTCTAGTTTAAAACTAAGGCTGCCTTGCTGCATGGATGCAGAAATAGTTAATTTCAGGAGCAGGAGAGTTAAGTGTGTAGGGAAGATGCTTTTGTTCCTATCATCCTATGCTGCTATGCATGAATCCGTAGTCTGGTAGATCCACTAATTCCAGACTCTAGGCATGACTCATGGCTAATGAGACAAAGATAACAAAAAGACCAGTTCACAGGCATAGCCAATTCAATAGTAATAATCATTAGCTCGCACGGGATTTTTATCTCACAAAATTCGTTATATTTCTATGGTACATACTACAGTCAAAGTAAAGCAGAACACCAAGTTCTCAAATAATACTGTCTCTGGGATCTAAATGGCCAACTTTGCAACTTCTATGGCCCGCAAGAAGCATGTTATTGCCGATTCCATCACTTGTTTCAATGAATTTCCTTGGTTTACAGCAGAGACAATCAAAGCATGAAGTGTCACATAGGTATTTCAATGGAAGACATCTCAATATGAATGATCCTGGGCAGAAACATTCTGTTGTTCTCACTGCTAGTGCTGGACATTGCAGTTGTCAGTGCTCATTTCCTAGGGCCCAGCTGAACCCATTTAAATCAAATTTCTTGCAGTGTTTAGGCCCGTCATTTGCGTCGTTCATGTTCAGATCCAACTTTGCTGTCTTGCATGGCATGCTAAAGCCATCTCTCCTCTCACACCTTTCTTGGTGGTTTGATGGTCTTCTGCTTAGCTTGTCGAGAAAGAAATCCCCACTTCCTCTTTCTTTCACATGCATATCAAATGACATGCATCCAATCTCCTTTCCTTTTTGGGCAGAAAGGCTAATTGATAGGATATCTTGATCTTTCTGTGAGCCGTCACATGCAGTTAAGCAGCTGTCAACCGATCCATCACCAAGTTGCATGGTGTGCCCCTGTAGCATTTGTGAACTTTCAATCTCTTCAAAGCCTGAAAATGCATGCTGGAGGCATTCTGTTGACACCTTTGAGACCAACTCTGACAATTGCATCTTTGCAGTTTCTAGACCAACCGAACCTGCATTCTGTTTTGCAAGTGTCTCCTGTGCCTTTTCCAGCACAGATTGTAGGTATTTCCCTTGTGCTTCAATTCGGAGTTGCAAGTGTCTTTGGACCTGTTCAAAAATCATCAATTCATCATTTGTTCATTATATGTAAGATGTCAGGTCATTGGAATTGAGCATTGCACCTTTCATTTCTTCTCTTATAGTGGAGCTACAGTAGTGGTGTGAAATAATGAATCTGACCTGAGCTACGCATTACATTTATTTGCATAGCAAATTCCTGTGTACGATGCAGTAAAAATTTGAGAAGCTATCCTATAATGTAACATTTGTACTTAGGTTGGAGTTGATAATCATGACATGATTTTGGTACTGGCAATTGGCAAACAAAGATTCATCAAACTATCTCCCTAGACAATATGGTGGCGGGACTCTTAGCATGTCAAACTTATTCTATCTTATAGAAGTCATGCACTGACATTGAGCACATGTTTAAGCAGTGAACAAAGTGGGTCGGTCTGTAAACAAGAAATTATACTCTCCTATACAGGAGAATGATGTAGTTATTTCCTGACTGCAGATTATAGGGGATCAAAATGATTAGATGGGGATTTAGTTAGTACTCACTCTTGTTCCATGATTCTTGATGTTTTGGACGTGTTCTCACATACCAAGAAGCAATTAATTAGTACGTATATTTCCTATTTTGACCATATTAATTTATGGTTGTGTTGATACTTGTAGTTAATGAATTTCATACATGCAGGGATGTATAAGTCTAATGTGATCTCATAATCACCAAAACGTCAAAAATTAGCATCCAAAGACTTTAAGCCTAGAAAGTCAGGAAATATGGAACCAGAGAGAATAGTAGATTTCACGCAAAGCATTTTCGTAACATAGCCATGAAATTTACTTATAGAACTACTGCTGATGGTTAATGATAGTTGAAGTTGGCCTTGATTTATGGTGCCTTATTTTTGCATGGTCATATTTTTCAATTAGATGTTTTGTATACATTATGAATATCCACGAAGATGCAAACCTTGATTCTTTGAATGATACACCTGTAGTTTTTTTTGGTTCTCTAGTATGTATTTTCCAGATAAATTTTATTTGGCATACATTTATTAGTTATTTAGCCATAAAATTCAACCTATGTTATGTAGACCTCTAAAATGAATTATTCAATAAATTTATAATATCTGGTGTATCCAAAGGGATGCTGAAGGTGTTTATCACATTAAACATAAATTTATGTTATACACTAATGCTGCTTCTGTACCTCTAGTTGCTCGTGTAGCCGTCTCTGCACTTCAATTTGCATCTGAAGGGCGTCACCTATGTGCACAGATCTGATAAAAATTCAAAACTTTGTTACCTACTGCAAAGTGCAAACATGATGAAGCAAAAAATTACTTGTCTCTTACTTGTTCGTCTGGGCTCCAAGGTTTAGGTGATTAACTGGTGATCCACTTCCTTCAGATGGTTTCTCCGTTGGTATGGTGCAGCCTAGCGCTGGTGAATGAAAATGAAGTTCTGTATTAAGCTTAACGCCGTTAATAGTAAGCTGATAATTTGAGATATGTAAACTTTTACCATTTTTCACATTTCCGACATTGGCTTGAGCATGGAGATTTTTGCTTAGTCTGTATTTCTAGTGTAAAAGAGAAAGAATTAGTATACTGCTTGAAGGCATGTAAAAGGGAAAATGCGGTATCTCCTTAAACAAAGAGATGAAAGGACGGTGATACTAATATACTATTAGTTCCATATATACCTGGAGATGACTCTTGAGGTGATATAGTGTTAGTCCAGGGACACCCATGAGCCTCATAATTGTTTTGGGGGTAGCTTCTGCAAGATCAAAGTGTTTAATGATAATTTTCATGTACTTGCGTCTACAACAGAAAGTGGTTCATTTGGATACTTACTATCTGGACCACCAAGTTGATTTACTGCCTCCACAAATCGCTCATGTAGCTCAGGGGTCCATTTTAACCTGGGTTTTGCATCAGTTGAGAGTACAAGCCCTGACTCCCCTGGAACAGTTCCTCCTTGCATAAGCAAGTGCCGCTCTGAAGGGAAAGTCTGCCTAGATGACAGGAGTTGGTTGTGGCTCTGGAGCTGTTGTTGTTGATGATACATCTGACATGAATATATCTCTGGTTAGGATCTATGACAAATCTCTTTTTCCTTGTTTGAGCAAACCAAACTTCACTTGCATGACATAAGTACATAACTCATACCTCTTTCAATTCCTGCTATGCACTGATGTCTGCTTCTAGACTGCACAACCCTGTGAGGAACTCTGTTTCTGGTAATCAACGGTTGTTCATTGTACGTTGCAGCTATATTCTTTGGGAGTGACTACTCATGTCAAGATATTATGTAGAGAATGGTCTTATAAGGCAGGCAAGTGAGGAGAGAATTTTGAACCATAGGAACAAACACTCAAGCCTGACCCAATCTTTGCATCAACTGAAAAGAGATATTATCCTTATTCCTTTAGGTACCTGTGGACCCTACGCACACCGATCTTTTTATTTGTCAATTCCATGAACACTCTTGCATTCTGATTCTGCACTAGCAAATATAGTTTATATTGCTCTAATTTGGCACACACAAAGGGGGAAATTAGAAACAGTCATGTTATTTATTGATCTTATAGATAAAAAGTGGGAACCTTGTTCTCTGGAGAACTTTAAGGCTGTGGTCTGCAGTATTGTCTTTACTAGATTCCTGGATTACCATCTTACTCATCTAGAACTAATTTCACTTCCAGTGCATTTGTAATGTGAAATGAAAAGATAACATTTATGGTCAGTCGGCATTGATTAGGATTCTGTATGCTCTGCAATTGCATATGGTATTGCATGTTGCATATAAGTTCAGTGTACCCAAGCATGATAACAATTGATTAAGGAATATTTCTATCGGTTCACATGAGAGCAAAGTTTTAAAAAAAAAAATCCTTCTTGACCAGATGCATTCAGAAGATGAATTGGATAAAGTTTTGCATACAAACAAAGTGAAGAGAGAACTCATTCTATTAGTGATGCCTTTCTTGGAACTGCACAAAAGCAAATCATGGAATAATGGAATAAGCATATGGTTCCCTGTTGTTTCCTCTGGTAAGTTTTGTACTTGTTCAGCTATCAGGCAAAAGGAAAGTGGATAGGCGAATCTAATAGGTTGTGCATGCGTATGAAGCAGTCTTCAGAGTTTGATTGCTGTCTGTTCTACATAGAGCGCAGAAATAAGGAGCTTAAAATTGACGGCTCGTTTTCTTTGTTTCAGTGCTTTATGCTGCTTTTGCTTTATACATGCGCTTGTACAGTTGATTGTTTCTCTTACAATTTTATCTGGGCCATTTGTCCTCCATATGCTGACAAAAACTTCTCAAGTTCAAGTCTAGTTAAGTTTTACACTTTTACTGGCACAAGTCAACAGTGCATGCCGTAGGATGCACTGACCTATGTCTAACCTGAATTTGGGAGGTTGGTGTTTGAGGACTTGCCACTCTTAATCTCACTGACATGCAGGTCCTGGCCCCACGTATGATAGACACATGAATAGCAAATCATCAAATCCTCGCTTCATAAAATTTAACATGCTGTCATTCGACCCTATTGATTTGTTCTGTGTTCCATTTAATGTTCAGGACCTTCAGGTTATATTCTGTATTGCATTTGCTGGATGCATTCCAAGTTTCCAAAAACTTTGGCATGATACATCTAATAAAATGAATTAGAAATCTAATATCACAATTCACAAGTCCTCAAAAAGAGAAGCTTGATGAGCTTGTTCTTTCAAAAGTAATTGATGGGAGTGGTCCAAGACAGTGTCCTTGCTACTCTTTACAGTCTGCTGTTTGTGTGGTTTGCCTGCTGCTATTATGTGGATCAACCAGTCTTCTCCAAAGTTGTTCAGGGAATCCCTGTACTTACCAATAAATATTGTCCTCTGCTCGTTTATTAAGACAAGCAAATATGGTCCTTGTGATACGATAATTGTACCTCAGTTCCTGTTTGAGTGTGGCATGCTGGTGCATATCTGTTGCTCCAGATTGCTGCTCGATTCCTTGAGCATTGGTTTGGAATTGTGAAGAATGATGGCCGATCATCAGGAGCATAAACTAAAACTACTATGCATTAGAGCATGGAATAATCTCTTTCTGGCCATAGCTTTATCTTTTGTGCTGAATCTGATGAAAGGGAGCAAGGGGGGCAAAACTTTACCTTTGTTCATAGATCAGATTACATTCAGTTGTTACTTGTTAAGAGCTTGGAATCGTATGCTCTGCCTGTCTATCTATCTCTGTCTTCCTTGCCTGAGCTAATTGACATTATCGTTTGCGCAGGCAGGCACGCGATCCCGCAAGAAGGAATAAAGGAAAGCGATGTTTACAAAGCTGAAAGAATCTGGACGCTCCTTTTCTCCTTGGTAAAGATAAGGAGGAATATATCTCCTCTTGAAGAGTTTGAGGGTTTGGCTCTTTTGTTCCGCCGGCCTCCATGTCTTAAGCGGGCGCGGTGCAAGTGCGGGCAGGACCATACCGGCACGTTCGAACTGTTTCTGCATAGGTAGGTTGGCTCTGGGCTCTAGCTAGTACACCTGTAGCTTGTAGGCTGCTGTAAAGAGAGTGTTCCTGCCAGGTGCTTGTGCAGTTATGCTGTATTAAACTTGTGCCTGAAGAAAGTGAAACAAGGTGGTAATGGATAAGTATACTGTGTACAGAGACCAGCTTTTCTCTTTCCATCATGTGGTTATGTAGTTCATGCCCTCGTAAGCATCATTTGTAGGCCCTGTTCTGTTAGATGCTCTGTTCTGGTGCAATGTGATGTAGCTGGCGAGGTAAAGCCAGCAGAACCTCGGTAGCTCGTTCGTGTGGCTGTTTGGGTTAGTGAACAAACAGTGGGCCGGCCGATTCGTGCACCATCTGGAGACAGGATAGTCGTTGCTGAAACCGTAAGCCCAGCAGCAAGGACACCGGCCTGCATGGCAGGAAAAGCCGGTGGGCCGGGACGACGGCTTGGGCTGTTTGGGACAATCTGTATCTGTTCGCTCCCGCGCGCCGCGCGGTACGGTTGCCGTCCCGGTTTATTTGAGACCCGACGAGTTAGTTTTTCGCATCGAGATGAACGCTGGAAAAGGATTTCGCGTATGACAATATATTAATATCCACCTTGTAGCAGTGTGGAACGAGATCCGATCATCAGATCTATGCTAGAGAATCAACGATTGTAGAGAACAGTTGGTACACGGCGAGGGGCAAACCGTCGGCGTCCTCCGCGGGATGTCGCGCGCGGCGCCGAACCAACCCTGTGCTGCGTTGCGAGCCGCGATGCACCGCGCCACCGCGCACGTCCTGGCGTCGCTTGGATCCACGCGCCGCCTTGCTTCGCTCGCTGCAGGGCCTGCGGGGGCAACAGGCGGGCGGCGGCGGTGGACAAGACTACACTTCCGGTCGTCACCGTGCCGCGCTGCACGCCTTAAATTTCACCGTGGAAACTTGAGCTTGGTAGACATGATACGGAGTATGGACACGTAACACAACGTAGCCAATGACTATTTATATACACAGGGATTATTGTCAAGATTTTATAGAAAATTCTAGTTAGTTTTTCAAACCTTGCATTAAAATCTAATCACTCTTATTCCTCGTCACTTCTCCTATTTCATAATTATTAATTATAGTACGTCTAATCTCTTTTTTATTTCATACTAATATAAACTATGAAAATATTTCTTTCTTAAGCGAGTTTTATCAATTTTTACGGTACAAATAAACCTGGTAAAAAAATCCCCTTTTTGTGCGGTCTGGTTAGCTTTTACATTGCCGGCATCGCCCTTTATATATACGCTTGCACCACCACCACCCACCGACCGCCTCCGAGATCCAACCTCCTCGCCGCCGGCTCCGCGACGCATCCCTTCGCCCACCCCCAGTTTGATTGTCCTCTTCTCTTTGGCCAATGGGGAGCTTGGAGATCGGCGCCGGGCCGGAGGAGACGTGGCGGCGGCGGCCCAAGACCAAGATCATCTGCACCCTAGGCCCGGCCTCGCGGTCGGTGGAGATGTGCGCGCGGCTGCTGCGCGCCGGCATGTGCGTCGCTCGGTTCAACTTCTCGCACGGCTCCCACGAGTACCACCAGGAGACCCTCGACAACCTCCGCCAGGCCATGGACCTCACCGGTCTCCTTTGCGCCGTCATGCTCGACACCAAGGTCTGCCATCTCTCCTTTTCCGAACCTAGTTGCCTCTGATCGATCCACACATGTTTAGTCCAGCATATTTGTTGTTGGTTATTATGTTGTGTTTATTGCGTGGATTAGATGGCATGAATCATAATGTTTTCAACTTTGCAACTTGCCGGTTACTCCCCAAAGGCAGGAATTTTTTATGTTTAGGTTCTGGCCCCCATGCATGGCTTTGCCCATATTTAAGTTGAGATGCAGTGAGATTGTGACGCATGTTGTGTAGAGACTAGCATATTTTGTGTAGATCAATGGGTACCATGAATTCCATTCACTTTTTTATACGTGATATATTCCGAGAATATTTTGGATGGATGGGCCAACTCAGTGTTGTTTCTCTTTTCATCTAATTTGCTTATATTTAATTGGTTAAATTATTATTAAGGGGGATGGTATACCATGTTCATGCTTATAGATAATTCGCATTGGATTTTTTTGCCCCAGTTTGTATTTAATTATTTTGTCAGTATTAGTAACACGGAAGAGATTATGTGTTTGATTCAGCAAGGTAAAACTTACGTGGACGATCCTTCATGCCATTAAGGAAAATCAGGTGTTATTGGCAGCTCTTTCAGATCTGGTTGCTTTGTATCATTGACATATTTTTTAGTAGATTCTGTCAACATCATTGATGATGTTTAAACATTTTTTGTAATCAAATTTATTTTGCTCAATGTGTTATAGTGTGATAGAAGCTACCCAAATCCCCCATATTGTACTCAGATCCTTTCAGCAGAACGATTGCTGGTGATTAATGTGTTTTCTTAATTCTCTATCCACAGAGCAAGGAAAGAAGAGCCATAGGGTAGATAACGTATGACCGGGCCATTTTAACATGCTGGTCCAATTTTGTAATCGGTCTATCAGATCAAACGAGTAGAGTAACTACTACAAGCAACACTGGTCAATTACATTAAATGGAATTTCTTCTTCCTATATCACAAGATAACCAGGGACGGGAACATATTTCCACTAATTTTATGAGCTATCCATCAGTGTTGCTATTTGCCCTGCATTTTTATTGTGTGTTCTGTTTAACTTTCTAGAGTGGGCATACAAATTAATTTGAATTGTTTGACTTTGATCTGTCTTTCTTATCACTAGTATGAATATGGTTTTTAAACATGTGGTTGCTCTTTTAGGAATTCATCATTTAATAGCATAAATATTGGCTAGGAAACTCAATTAAATTTTTGTTCCACCACAATTATAGAAACCAGCCTTCCACTGATAATTAAGCATTAGTTTTACACGATTACTGTAGGCATATTTATTGCACGTGAAGTTTTCAAATTGGGATTAACTTCACTGCTTTGCATTGTTTGTTATGTTCAGTTGTAACATCTTGTTTTGTATATTTGTACCTAGAAAGCTATTTGAACATCCTACAAATTTTGAAATGAATGAAATCTGCAAAATTTTCTTTACCAGTCTATTATGAAATTCACTGTATTTGTTGTACAGGGACCAGAGATCCGCACAGGTTTTCTGAAAGATGGCAAACCCGTAAAGTTGAATCAGGGGCACGAGATTACCATCACTACAGATTATTCCATAAAGGGTGATGAGAACATGATTTCCATGTCTTATCATAAGTTGGCTACTGACCTGAATCCTGGGAGCACTATACTATGTGCCGATGGAACCATCACGCTCACGGTGCTTTCTTGTGATCACGAGCAAGGATTAGTTCGTTGTCGATGTGAGAATTCTGCTCTTCTAGGTGAGAGAAAGAATGTCAATCTTCCTGGAGTTGTCGTGGATCTTCCAACACTTACAGAAAAGGACAAGGTGGACATTCTGCAATGGGGGGTACCAAACAAGATTGATATGATTGCACTCTCTTTTGTGCGGAAAGGTTCAGACCTTAAGGCTGTTAGAAGTGTGCTCGGTGAACATGCCAAATCGATCATACTCATGTCCAAGGTTTTTTCTCTTCACAGTTCACAGTTTGCTGTTGTTTTATTATGTCTGTGAGCAGTTTTTTACCATGTCCGTGTGCATGTTTAAAATCTCGAACTTTTTTCTCTTCACAACTGTTATATGTGCTTGCTGTTTTCTTATTATTATGATGCCTATGTTTTCTTATTCTTATGATGCCTCTGCAGGTTGAGAATCAAGAAGGTGTTGCAAATGTTGATGACATAATTGCAAACTCAGATGCCTTCATGATTGCAAGGGGAGATCTGGGAATGGAGATCCCGATCGAGAAGATATTCTATGCTCAAAAGGTGATGATTCACAAATGCAATATACAGGGAAAGCCTGTTGTCACTGCAACCCAGATGCTTGAATCCATGATTAAATCCCCTCGCCCTACACGGGCAGAGGCAACTGATGTTGGCAATGCTGTTCTAGATGGAACTGACTGTGTGATGCTTAGTGGTGAGACTGCAGCTGGGGCATATCCAGAGCTAGCAGTTCAGACAATGTCTAACATTTGTCTGAAAGCAGAATCATATGTGGATTATCCTTTCATCTTCAAGAAGCTCAATTCAGAAGCCCCAATTCCAATGAGCCCATTGGAGAGTTTGGCGTCATCTGCTGTTCGAGCAGCTAACATAACCAAGGCTTCACTCATCTTGGTCCTTACAAGGGGTGGTACAACCGCAAGACTTGTTGCAAAGTATAGACCGGCCATGCCGGTGTTGTCTGTGGTTGTCCCAGAACTGAAGACAGATGACAATTTCAACTGGACTTGCAGTGACGAGGCATCTGCGAGGCAGAGCCTTATTGTTAGAGGCCTGATCCCGATGCTGAGTTCCACTACGGCAAAGGCATCTGATTCTGAATCAACTGAGGAAGCCATCAGCTTTGCCATAGATCATGCCAAGAAGCTCGGTCTCTGCAAACCGGGAGATTCAGTCGTTGCGTTGCATCGTATTGGTGGATCTTCTGTCGTCAAGATCGTGACGGTCAATTAGTGCAATTGCTGCTGGCTGGTGACGTGGGTGGGCATCTGCGAGGAGCAAATTTTGTTAGTTTTTGGTCCTTGGCTTATCACATGCCGTGAGTCCTTAAAACTACTGTTTTTGCGTTCAGCTACCTGTTATGAGTGTTATCATTTTGTTGCCGTGTTATGAGTGTTATCATTTTGTTGCCGTGTGTTCTTAGAACCACTACTATATTACGCTTTATGTTTCTGGTATGATTCTTCCACGAGGTTGCTTTAGAAACCTATCGATCCACTGTGCTGTGTTTGTTTGTGTTATTTCGAGGACAAAGAAGCATTCCATTCAGGAAAGATAGAGATGATTGCATTTGGTTTTATCCTCCAGGTGACTCAGATCTTTGTTAAGGAAAAACTCAGGATAAGACCAATGGGCGTTTGATGGAAACGTGTAACTCCTATGCTAACGAAGCATCCAAAGCATTCATACCCGAAGGTAACCGCCGAAACGGTAGCGATTAGCAAATCAAACCATCCAAGCAAATGCTTTTCTAAGTATGACATCGTCGTACATTTCGACCAAGTCACAGCCGTGTGTACCATACTGGGAGTGAGCCGTGTCTACTCATCATGGACAGGATATTAACAGGAAGAAAGCACTGTAGATTGCTGTCTCTGAGTTCTCCCTGTACTACGGACTACCAAACAACTTGGAAAGGTAGCGGCACAAATGACACAAAATACTCCCCAGCAAAGGATCACCATCCGTCCTCAAGAAAAATTAATGTGGTGTTTGGTTTTATTAACTAAAATTTAGTTCGTATCATATCGTATAATTAGACATTAATTTGAAAGACTAAACGTGAATTGATTATAAAAATAATTACAGAATCGGAGGATTATTCACAAGACAAATTTATTAAGTCTAATTAATCCATGATTAGCAAATGTTTACTGTAGCATCACGTTATCAAATTATGGTGTAATTAGGTTCATTATATTCGTCTCGCCAATACTCCACCGATTATAAATAAGTTTTATAAATAGTTTATATTTAATACTCTAAAATAATATTTAAACATTAAATGTGATGAGACTAAATTTTGAAACGGAGGAAACAAACACCAGTGTTTACTTAAATCAGTTTCCTGATAGTGTTTATCACAAATGCTTAATTGCATCACAACGGCTAAAGAATGATACATAAATACATCAGTCACCGGGAGCCAAAAACTAAACTTCAACAAAAAACAAATGCAGCTTTACAATGGAAACAGCAATAGACAGCTGAGCCAAACACATTATTTTGTTCCTTTTGCCATCATGACGACGAGGAGCTCCCGGTCGATCTGTGTGAGAACAACCCGCCAAAAGGCCATGCGAGCCAGCTCCTTCTGCCAGTGCTTCCTTCGTCGCCATCGCCGCCGCTGTTGCCTCCTTCGGCGGTAATGCCATTGCCGTCGGTCGAGTCGTCCGTGGGCAGCTGATACCTGCACACGGGGCAGGAGCTGTGCGCCTCCAGCCACGGCACGATGCAGCCGTCGTGGAACCTGTGCTTGCACGGCATCTCCCTCGCCTCGCCGCCGGCCGCGAACTGGTCCAGGCACACCGGGCATGTCGCGGCGTCGCGCACCCGGACGGTGGGCAGCGCGGCCACGGTCTCCTTCTTTGCCGGCAGCGTGCCCTGCCTGTTCGGGCCTGTCTCGGCGAGGTATTCCAGTAGAGCGTCCATCCCAGAGCCGACGAACAGGTCCCGGAGCGTCAGGCCGGAGCCCACCGCGGCGCCATTGCTGCCCATGAGCATGGCGTGGGCGTCCGCGGGGCTAACCAGCACGAGCCGCTCGCGCCCCGAGTCGGGCGTGTCGCCGCCGGCTTCGACCTCCTGAAGCGCGCTGAGCAGCTGCAAGAAAGCGATGCTGCGGTACTGCCTCCGCGCGAAGGCCGCGAGGTCGCCGCTGCCGGCGTCGAGACCGTGGCGGCGGGACGAGACACCGCCGAGGAGGTCAATGAGCGCAGGCGCAAAAAGCGAAGCCGGCGCCGCGTCGGCGTCGGGGTCCACCTCACTGGCAGCAGGGCCGTCATCCTCGGCGCCGGCGATCTCTTCCACGAAACCGGAGTGGCAGTGGGGGCACTTCACCTCCTCGATGCCCATCTCCGGCCTCACAATCAGCGAGCACCTGTGGCAAAAGTACCTACACGTTGCACTCGGTTCCTCCTCCATGACGATCTCCTCTTTACTGCCGTCTCTTCTTCTCCCTCTTGACCAAACTACACGCAAAAGCACAAATTTGCACCACCAGGTGATGTTTTCGCAAAATCAACAAATATTTCCACCAAGATGGAGGCCCTCCATTAAAAATTCGATTTAAACGATGCAAACGTAAGAATCGGGCCTTAGAAAAAAGATCCCATTTTTATCCTCTCTGCAAATAGTTGCAGAAACTAATGACGGAAACAAGGATAGAAATATTTACCAGCCAATAGAAATGAAGCTCCTCCAAGAACAACCTCCAAATCTCCAATCCTCTGCGCAAACACTAGAGAAGACCGTTCTGAGGTCAAGGCAGCAAAAACCAGAAGAAATACCAAGAAGAGAGGCAGGCAGGAAGATGAATCTAGAACAGCCACGAAACTCCTCGACACAGCCTGAGACCGGAGAGGTCAGCGGAGGAGAAGAGAATTGATGTACGCAACGCAACTGGCGGTACCCAAACTTGTGGGCGGTCTGGGGATAAATCAGTGGCTTACTGGCTTCTTGTTTGGCACTGCAGAATGCAGATATCAACTGGCTTCCTGATAATTTGAGCCCTCTTCTGTTTTATTTCGTTTGCACCGAACTGTTGCTTGGCCAACGCTGATGAATTGTTCGGAGACTCTTAAAGCTTGGTGTTTTGTGTGACTTCCGTTGCTGTCATGGGCCACGAGGTAGAGAGGTCCTGCAACGAACAAGACAGGTGATGTAGTGGATAGGAAACGGAGTGACATCCTGACATTGCTCTCCCTCTCTCGAACTTTGATTTGATATGCTCTCTCCCATGAACTTTGATTTGATCAACTGAGCTGAGCTGTGGCAGCTTCGGTGCTTTGCAAGTTGCAACTGCTAAGTTCTACCTAGTAATAGCATCTTTTAAAAAGATACCGAATATAATTCTATAAAATTATATTGAAGGATTTTTGATTAACTTCACCCGTCCTACTAGGAAGCTGCTTTCGTTCTATCCGGTGATAGGAAAGACAAAATAAATAAATAAGAGATATGGTAAGTATGATCATTTATTGTGATAGGAAAGATCAAAGAGTATAAAAATCCTATAAATTAATTTTATGAGCACTAGACCGAATTGAGGGCTAAAAATATTCTGTTTATGGGCTAGAATGCTACTCATGCATCTGAATTCCACATTCGGGCCGGCCTTGACAGAGAGTGTGGGGAACTGGGGACGCTACGTCCGAAAGTTTTTGCAGTTTTGAGACAGGAAGAGGAGCGAAGTTTTATTATTTTGATATTTTAAAGATGTACATTTTATTATAATAATATTTATTGAGGCCGATATGTAGCCAAAATGAATTTAAATGTCAACTAAAATAGCAAATCTCGAGCCCGAGAGATCCGCCGCGACCGCGAGGCCCCCAACCCGTCGGTCGCCGGAGAGGAGGCAGCAGCACCCCAGTCGATGGCGTCGCCGGATGCCGGCCGCACGCAGGCGCCAGGCGAGGAAGCAGCCTCCACCTCCCCGTGGCCTCTCCGCGGGCTCCAGGCCTGTATCCCCTTTCCGTAATCCTATTTAATTCGTGTTCCTTGGCATCTATATTTGTCTCGGGTGCGGTATCGGACTGTAGGCGATTACGTACTTTCAATGAACTGACTTACGAGTTCGCTCGAATTAGTGCTTCTCGGTGCTGATGCGTCAATTGAAAATTGCTAAGATTTCCCTGTTCCATTTTTGGGGATAGAACATATGTGCATGTTTTATACGTAGTATCTTCTGAACTATTTCCCTTTTTTGGGAGGGGGGTTATTGTTGCGCAAGATGATCGCAATTCTGCATTCTCATTGAGTGCACTTCATTTGTTGGATTGGATTAACGAAGATATTTGCATTTGCCCCCTAAAGGCCTAATTGCTCATGCTCTGTATTACTTCATTCATGCTCACCCCGTTTCTGCTTGCATCTGTAGAGTTTAACACCTGGGCTGTGGTCACAGTGCAAAGCTTATGAGGATGCATTTGTGGAGAGGGCTAAAGGTGAGAGTTGTTTTTAGCCTTCCGGTGCACTTATTGCATTTAGATGGATCGACAATTTGACATTCAGTATCCGGTTTTATTTCCATTCTAGGATCTATTTCAGATGCACTGGTTCTTGTGAATGAGCACCAGGCAGAGGTGATTGGATGTGCCACTGTGGCAGGATTCATCATATTGAGAGGTACATTTCTGGTGTTATCGTGGAAGCTTACTGTTGTTGGTTTGTTGTGCTTGTATTGGGGAATCATCTGGGAAACCATAATTGATTAATTGCAATTTTTGTACTTTCGTCCTCGGCACGTTGCAGATGTATTTTTCTTCTTGAACTAGGTGCCATTTCATAATCTTGAGTTTGACAATACAAAAAGCGAGATTATGCTACAGATGGATAGATGCAGATGAACTGTTATTGAATATTGATAGGATTAGGAATTAAGAAGTGTATAAGAACATGATAGTTTGGCAAATAATGAATCCCAACAGGCCACAGTTTGTTGCCTTAGTTTTTTTTTGAGCTGGTATGGTTACACCTATTTTATCTGTATGTACATAGATACATTCTTGGGGAATGATGTTGACTATAGAAATCAAGCTAGATACCCCTGGTTTTGCAATATCTTCCCAGAACTCTAAATTACTGTGAATATCTGTTATGGGCAGGGGGTTGGGACACGTTAGAAGAGGGAATGTGCCGTAGATTATACTCAAAGGAGGTCTCAGGCCGTGGCCCTGGACCCCGCCGGCGCGCCGGAGTCGCTATGGCTGCGACGGCGCACCAGAAGGGCAGGGATCGGCAGGAGCAAGATACAATCTTTGGCTCACTTTCCCTCTCTACTGGTTCAGCTTATATAGTGCTGAATTACAACTGATTCCTAACCAACCAAACTTATTCCTAACAGACTTATCTCTAACAGAAATTACAACTGATTCCTAACAAACAAAACAGATTTATCTCTAACAGAATTTAACTCTTAGCCTGGACCTTCTGGAGCTTCTTGCGCCAGCCAAAGGGGATCCCATACATCACGGAATTGCGAGGTTGAGGGCCCTCACCTGTTCTTGATTTTCAAACGCCGACGATTGCAGCGCCACCACCTTGGACGGGAGCGTGACGAGCTGTTCTGCCACCGGCGCCAGAGGTGCCAATTTGTCTAGGGACGTCTTCAAGTCGTCGATCTTGGCGGCGAGCTTCTCAATCAACTCCTTCATGCCGTCGCCGCTGCCCATGGACACGGAACCAGGAGTATCTGATACCAAATTGTTATGGGCAGGGGGTTGGGACACGTTAGAAGAGGGAATGTGCCGTAGATTATACTCAAAGGAGGTCTCAGGCCGTGGCCCTGGACCCCGCCGGCGCGCCGGAGTCGCTATGGCTGCGACGGCGCACCAGAAGGGCAGGGATCGGCAGGAGCAAGATACAATCTTTGGCTCACTTTCCCTCTCTACTGGTTCAGCTTATATAGTGCTGAATTACAACTGATTCCTAACCAACCAAACTTATTCCTAACAGACTTATCTCTAACAGAAATTACAACTGATTCTTAACAAACAAAACAGATTTATCTCTAACAGAATTTAACTCTTAGCCCTGGACCTTCTGGAGCTTCTTGCGCCAGCCAAAGGGGATCCCATACATCACAATATCCACTTCCATCTTCACAAGATTTTGTGTTCCATCCACTGAAAAAGTCAAAAAAATAAAGATATTGCATGTAATATAGCCATATAGGTAAGCATGGTTCAATTCTATTAACTAATAGTTAGAGTTTTTGTCTCCTTCGTTCGTGCCGAAAAGATAAGTGAGCATATACTGTGAAATGGAGGGAGTACTTTTCATAGATCTATCACTAGACTTGCAAATTTGATGCATTATCCCTTATGTGGGTCATTATGTACATAGTCTGGAGAATCATTGTGACTTAGAGAAGATTTATTCTAGTTAGGAGTTAGGATTGAATGTTTAATGTACTATGTTTTGTTCTATAACAGTAAAAAATATCCATGAAGCAGGAGTGCATGGTGTACTCTTGGGAGGCTTGAGAGTCCTGCTGTAGCAATTTATGTAGAAAATGTTGCCGTTCATTTATCACCTTGTGTTGAGTGAAGTATACTAATGTATACCATACTCGTACCATATGGGAATCCTTATTCCATAACATTTAGCAACGGCTATAATTTTGATGCCAGATGATGTTCTTACATGAATTATTAGTTTCAATTGCTTCCGTATAACTCGATCATAGAAGTTTTGAAACCAGACTGACCTCAACCCCAGTCAAGCTCAACAGGGTGTATCTGGTTGTTATAGACTCCTTTGTAGGGCGTTACTACTGGAGGCGTGGCAGGCCTAGGCCGGCAGCTAGGGCTGAGGCCCAAGCCGAACCAGGACCAAGGCTGAGGCTAGGGCAGAGGCCCAAGACGAACCAGCTAGAGTTTAATCAGATTTGTTAGAGTCTGTTCTTAATACAGTTTAGGTTTCCTATTCAGTTTAGATTGCCTCCTAAAGGTTAGTAGATTGCTTTAATTGAGTCCTTAGAGTTTAAGTGTGTTGGCTTATAAAAGGCAATGGTTATAGCTGTAATAATCATCAAGGAAATAAACACCTTCCCAATTGGGTGAGACTTACCTTGATACCCTGGCCGACCAGGGAGACGGTGCCGACAACACCAGCGGCGCCCTGCCTCCCTACCCTTTGTGTTCTCTCCCTACAGCCGATCTCTGACTGCTTTCTCCCCTGTGCACGCCAAAGAGAAGGCCCAGAACCCTATTTGGTATCACTGGTAGAACTACTTTGCTTTTCTTGGTTTGATAATTTGTTGTTGGATGCACTACCAGCAAATGAAAATTACTTAATAGACATTGTCGAGGGACATATCAACCGTATAAGATTTAGTGTAAATTGCAGTTTGCACCAGGTATAGTGCACCATTTTTCACTTTGCACCAGCCACCAGGTCTAGTCCTTACTTTCACTTTGCCTTAGGGTATATTGAAATAGCCAAATAGGTTTACTTTGCACCAGATTGTATCATTAATCCGAAGGGAAATCTTGTAAAATATAAGTAAAACTAATGAAGCCTTTTTCATTCAGATTGTAACATGACTATTTTCTGGACTGTATTAAAACCCTATTTTTTTATTGCGAAAGTTTGGTTATTTTGTCGCTTTTCTTGTTTAAGTGCCAAAATAAATCCAAAGATAAATCCATGTTGAACAAGTTATACTATCCTGTGAATCTTGCCTTCGGCTCTACCAAAATTCAAAGTGTCATGACCAATATCCAAAACCTAGCCAAACTTCGAATATTGGTGAATGTGTCCTTGTAATATAGCTGTTGTACAGGTATGTTTCATTGATTTCCCATAGAAGCAACCATTTCCTTTTTTACTGAAACATTGTTGTGTTTTTTGTTCTCATGATACAACTAAATACTAACTTTGTGTCACTGCTAATGAATTTCTTTAGGTCCTCGGAGGTTTTTATACCGCAATACTCTTGGGCGTTTCAAGACTGAGAATGTATAGCACTTGTATATGTGGTTAGGCTCAGCACTGGACTTTTAAGTTAAAAGATCTGTAACATCCATTATATTATGCATGTTTCCATAGTTTCCATTTGCATATTGTTATGATGGCAGTATGGCACAGCCATGTAATAGTGATTTCTCCATGTGCTGTTTCAGTGTTCAGGATGGTAAATATTTTAATAAGTACATACTTCATAATCATGAATCATGAATGTTTGTTTTAGGTCAGCGAGCAACTTTGCACTAGTCTAAACTGTAAAATATGAGAGCCAATGTGGACAGACTTTCTTCTCACTATGAATATATCTGATATTCACATCAAATATATTTTTGTAGGATTTACTGAATGATGCTGAGCAAAGTATGATGGAGTACACAAAATCTACTGAACACTTGAAAAAAGATTCAAAATATACCCTTGACAAAATAGCCATTGGTGAAAGTGATCTGCAGCGTGGACGAACTGATTTAAGGTAATATGCAAATATGATAATTTCAGTTGGACAACATTTGCTTTTGTATCTCACTTTTGTTATTTTACCATTATATCATCAATATTACGCTAATGTTTTTTCTAGGTCCACTGGTAAGCAGATCCTATCTCTTATTAGCTCCCTTTACAAGGCTGAATCCACAGCTGCAGGTATTGAGTTCCTTCCGAAAGCAGACAGTCCATGAATTGTACTGTTTTAAAAGTAATTTGATGATATTTATCTGCATATAAGAGGGTTTGTGCATCCTTTGATTGTTTACTCTTGTTTCATGTGTCCACTGTTATTCTTGTGGCACCAGGTTTGATGGATCGACTACAAACTATTCCAACAAAACAGTCTCTTGAACTGCGAGCAGAGGAAAGTTCTGTGGCTTTATGAATAATGCATTGTCACCATCGAATGAAACGTTGTTTTCACAATTAATCTTGCTTATTTCAATTTTCAGGTGGCTTCCATGGCTTCTGATTTGAAAAGCCAGAGATATGGCCTGGAAGAAAGGATTAACAAAATATCTGAATATGGTGTCCGCGTCTGAACTTCAGAATCAATATTTCTGGTGATAATGATATAACACTTTTGCTCCCTCCAGGTGGAAATAAGCTAAATCTCAGCGGGGCTTGCTATTACTGATTGATCAGACAAGTGTCGTATCCGGAATCTAACATTTTTGTTGAATTTTAAATAGAATAGGAAACGAAATCACTCACAATAACCATGAATTTTATGGCATTACTGTTTCTATGTGTTGCTCATTGTTTCTTCTGCTTATGTGATGTATTTCCTGCAAGCTACATTGTGGCATTCTGGTTCAAAAGAAACAAGTTACCGAGCTATATTCCTCTGCACTCAATCTAGAAGTATTTTTGGCTTTTTGTTAACGGCATCAAAAGGTCTTTGACTAGGGATCCATCCAGATCAGCTTAAAGGTAGATTATTGGCCCAGATTACAGTACGACACTCGTTTCAAACTTTTAAACGGTATGGTTTATCTAAACAATTCCTATGTGTGTTTAAAAATTGTTTTAAAGTTCTTTATCAGCTTTTTAACATTAAATTCTCTTGTTTGAGCCCACAAATTATCAGGTCAAATAGTCTGATCATGTACCGTTCATCTTCTACCCTCATCTTACGATGTAAGTGCCTGTTTATTTTAGATGTATTGTTTTAGTTGTATATTCTCAATAACGGTTGGTCTAAGTATTGAGAATTTAAATAACATTAAGAAAGTATCTTGTCAGTGACCATACAACAAGCCTGTACATGGAGGATGTAAATTGGGTAAGGTAGTGTCAAATGGACATTTATGTTCTTTTACTCCTAACTAGATATTTAGACCATTAAACACACATGAAAATAATTAATAGACATTGTGTATTAGGAGGTATCTGCCCAGCGTCGCCAAACTTGTCGCGGACGCCATCGCGCCGGACCGACACATCATCACCAACGACTCCTCCAGCTACGTTGACCAGCCGATCCTTGCTCTACTTCCAAGGCGTCATATTAGATATTACGGGTTTGTTTGGTTGCCAGTCACAATTTGTCACGCCACAAATGTAATTGCAAACTGACCTCTCACAAATACTAAGTCCAAAAAAACTTTATTTTTATATAAAACTAATAAATTAGTGTTAAGAGCAAAAGGTGTTCATTATTAATAAGAAAAAATAGTAATATAAGGAGACAAGTTAGATAGGGCGTAACGTAGGTAAGAAGATAAGATGAAAAATTGATAAAAACTAAAATGATGCAGAAGTAAGTAATGTCTCCAACTCTGAATGCAATCCATTAATCAGCGATTACGTACTAAGCTACACCTACAATGCGGATGTGTCTGGAGTCGACTACACAACTCAACATCCAAGACTATTTGATCGATGATCCTACTGCATCATTGAGTTGCATCTTTGATGATCCTTCGCGCAGGGAAGCCATAAGCTCATTGGAAGACACGAAAGAACCTGTACTACGTGCCCATCTAGACTGAAGATCCTACCATAGTGACCAACCTAGCTCTAGCTTTTGATCCTCCTCTCCAACCACCTGCTTTCTCCGTCCGTCTCCGATGGTGCCGACCGAACTCGCCTTCCTGATTCCAGCACCAAACTCCATGCACCAACATGACAAGGACGGCTTCTTGGTCGCCGGCGCATTCTCCTTGCATGGACAGGTCCTCATGGCGACGCCGAACTCGAGAGAGTCATCCCTGCTCTGCTTTCGCGGCGAAGGGCGCAGCAATGTCGGGAACGCGAAGGTGTCGAGCAAGACGAGGACCTGCACGCCGCCCGTGGCGAGGCGGGGGTCGGCGCACGCCTTGGACACGTACGCGGATATCTCCTTGCTCGCGATAGCGACGGCGCTGCGGTCGATCGGGTGCCCGATGAACGGGAGCACGTGCTCGGCGAGAGCCCGCTCCACGAGCTCCGGCCTCCGCAGCTTGCGCGACGGCTGCCTCCGGAGGGCGATGTCGTCGGCCACCTTCTCGATGATGACGCCCTTCGGTCCGACCGGGAAGTGCCTTCTCACAACGACCCTCACGTCCGCCATTAGCGCCGGGGGCGGTCCTGCCAAGCCGCGTCGCCGGCCACCGGGCGTCGAGAACGTCGAGGCGAGCTGGAGACGGCGGCCGACGCGGACCACCGGGAGACCGGCAGGAAGACAGTGATCCATCGAAAACGGGGTGATGCGGTGATCGATCTCCTAAGCAAATCGAATCGATCGCTCGACGCTGCCGATGAAGAACGGGATGGAACCATTTCCAAGGTGGATGGCTTGGAAATATATCGTGTTCCCGTATCATGCACCGAGTCAGACTCGATCAGACCCCTTCGATGCAACAAGGCCGAGATGCTCACGATGTCCGGCCTAAACTCTCCATGGGCTTTTGGTCTTCGAGTGCAGACGTCGTTGCGACCAGATAAGAGTAGAAGCTTAACCGTGTCAGATGTAAGCCCATCCGGCCCATGCACCATAGACTCCTGAAAGCAACAAGAACAGCACAGCCCATCAGCCTCCGTCGAAAATCACCAGAATATACATGCGCGGTTTTCCTCCAAGCAAAAAAACAAAAAAAACGGAGGGAATTGATTAGCAGAGTATACTGCATCCACTTGCTTTGCTTCCTTGTCAAGATGTGGACACTGGCTGCAACTCGGCCTACTCAAATTACTGTCGCGCCCGCATTTTTTTTCTTGGCCGCTGGCGATGCCTAGGCGTGCGCCCGAGCCGCCGCTCGTGGACATGCGCCTGCGCCACGCTCTCGCGCCGGCCGCACGCCAGGCGCTGGCTTCGCAGGCCACGCGCCCGCGCTCCGCGTCGGTCGCATGCCAAGGGTTGGCTACGCCTGAACCGTGCCCGTGCTTGTGCGTCGTGCCCGGACACCGAGTTGCCCCCGCGCCGCACGCGCCACCGCACGCCTATACCCGCCGTTGACCCCGCGCCCACGCCCGTACGCCGCCACGTCGCCGCGCGCACGCCCGCGCGCTGACCTTGAGTTCATGTTCGCTTCGCGCCCGTACGCCGTACAATGAGTATCTCTCGGACCAACGAGCAATTCCTCTCCACCGCCGGTCCGACGCCAAGATCAAGTACCACCCTATTGTCGTTGATGATATTTATCTGCATATAAGAGGGTTTGTGCATCCTTTGATTGTTTACTCTTGTTTCATGTGTCCACTGTTATCCTTGTGGCACCAGGTTTGATGGATCGACTACAAACTATTCCAACAAAACAATCTCTTGAACTGCGAGCAGAGGCAAGTTCTGTGGCTTTATGAATAATGCATTGTCACCATCGAATGAAACGTTGTTTTCACAATTAGTCTTGCTTATTTCAATTTTCAGGTGGCTTCCATGGCTTCTGATTTGAAAAGCCAGAGATATGGCCTGGAAGAAAGGATTAACAAAATATCTGAATATGGTGTCCGCGTCTGAACTTCAGAATCAATATTTCTGGTGATAATGATATAACACTTTTGCTCCCTCCAGGTGGAAATAAGCTAAATCTCAGCGGGGCTTGCTATTACTGATTGATCAGACAAGTGTCGTATCCGGAATCTATCATTTTTGTTGAATTTTAAATAGAATAGGAAACGAAATCACTCACATTGTTTTAAAGTTCTTTATCAGCTTTTTAACATTAAATTCTCTTGTTTGAGCCCACAAATTATCAGGTCAAATAGTCTGATCATGTACCGTTCATCTTCTACCCTCATCTTACGATGTAAGTGCCTGTTTATTTTAGATGTATTGTTTTAGTTATATATTCTCAATAACGGTTGGTCTAAGTATTGAGAATTTAAATAACATTAAGAAAGTATCTTGTCAGTGACCATACAACAAGCCTGTACATGGAGGATGTAAATTGGGTAAGGTAGTGTCAAATGGATATTTATGTTCTTTTACTCCTAACTAGATATTTAGACCATTGAACACACATGAAAATAATTAATAGACATTGTGTATTAGGAAATGTAGTATCTAATATGGCGCCTTGGAAGTAAAGCAGCGGTCGGCCCTGGGGGAGTCGTTGGTGATGATGTGTCGGTACGGCGCGATGGCGTCCGCGACAAGTTTGGCGACGCTGGGCAGATACCTCCTGAAGACGCAGGGCCAGAACTTGTAGCGCGAGGGGAGCATCCCGTTGGGGTTGTGTGCGAGCACGACGTGGTCCCTCCCGCCGGACCTCCGCCACTCCGGGCGCACGGCGAGCTACTCGATCAGCTTCCGCTGCAGCGCGCAGTCCTCGCTGACTTGCGCCGGAGGCATGACCTTGGAGTGGCGGGTTAAAGCTGAGCGAGGCGTAGAACGGCACGGAGACGACATCGGCCGCGGTGACGGCGCGCACCCAGACGGCGTGGGGAGATTCAATTATTTGCCACTTGGCACGCCGCACGTCCTGCTCGGAGGCCAGTCGTCGATGTTGTGCGACATGTTCAGCGCAATTGCGCAGCACCATCATCCTCTATCTGGGTCAACCCCAAGTCTCTTCTCCCTCGCCGTAATCACTAATCAGGCAAGCGAACTCCATATGATCTCCCTTCCGGCGCTCTTGCCCTGTCTCCTTCTCCAATCTCTGCTAACTGCTCCAGCCATACCTGGATCACCGCCCATCCTTGCACTCCACCATGGTTGCCACGAAGCTTCGCCGAGCTGCTTACTGCCTTCGCGAGATTCCGCTGCTCTTTCCTCTGACATAGCAGCCGGTAGTGTCCCTGTAACTTCCTACCCAATTCCGCGTAGGTAGATAATCCGCTCAGACCTGCCCGGTGGCCACTACAAGAACCCGCTGAGGGCTGAGGCCAAGCAGCCACTGATGCCTTCACAAGTTCCAGCCGACCAGCCCAAGCCCCAAGTCATGAATCAACTCTTGGATTCCGCCATGAATTGGCTCCAGAAGCTCAAAGTCCTGTCCGGCGTCGCCGACAAGATCGGGGGTTTCGTCCTCGAACTGGCCTGGTCGAAGGGGACACGCCTGTGGAACGTCGAGGAGGAGGCCGAGAAGCTGCGGCGCACCGAGAAGCGCATCCGCGCGCTGCTCATGGACGCCGAGCAGCGCCGCTACATCGACGACGAATCCGTCAAGCTCTGGCTCCTGGAGCTCAAAGCCGTCGCCTTCGATGCCGAGACGCTGCTTGACCGCCTGACCACATTTACCGCCGTGGCCAAGCTGGAAAGTGCAGAGCCGTCGAGGTCGAGGAAGCGGAAGCGCTCCTGGCTCACTGTGGACCTCGGTCCGCGGCAGCGGTGGGGGCTGGACGCGAAGATCGCCGAGCTCAACGAACGGCTCGGTGAGATCGCTGAGAGCCGCAAGAGTTTAAAATTACAGTCCGGAGATGCGGCGAGGAGGGTACAGCCGGGACAGTGGCAACGGTTTCCTGAAGCTGCAGCTTGCCATGATGAGAGTTCTCAGATCATCGGACGTGCCGTGGAGAAGGGGGAGATTGTACAATCGCTTTGGTCGAATCATACCATTCCTCTGCCCGTAATCTCCATTTACGGCGCGGCAGGCATTGGGAAGACGACACTGGCACGCTTGGTGTACAATGATGCTAAGGTACAGAACTTTTTCCCAACTAAAATCTGGGTTTGTTTGTCTGACAAATGTGATGTCACAAGGGCTACAAAGATGATCATGGAAGCTGTCACCAAAGTAAAATGTGATGCATTGAGCTTGGACATATTGCAGCAGCAGCTCCGTGAGCACCTGAGCACTAGAAAGTTTTTACTGGTGATCGATAATCTCTGGGCAGAGGATTATGGCTTCTGGGAGAAACTGCGGTGCCCATTGCTGGCTGGGGAGAAAGGAAGCAAGGTTTTAATAACAACTCGAAATGAAAGAGTTTGGAGGAGGACGTCTACAATCCTTCCAATACATTTGAAGGGTTTGGAAGTTGAAGAATGCTTGCATCTTCTTAAAAAATATGCTTTCATGCATGGGCAACTTATGGAGAACAATAACCTGGTAACAATTGGGAGGAGGATTGCAGAGGGTTGTCAAGGTTCCCCGTTAGCCGCCAAGTCACTGGGGATGCTTTTGTCTGATACTAATGGAGAGGAAGAAGAATGGCATAATATATTGAGCCAAATGCGGATTCTTGATGATGACCACAATAAGATATTGCCAAGTTTGCAGATAAGCTATCATCACTTGCCATATCATCTGAAGCAGCTGTTTGCTCTTTGTTGCGTGTTCCCTGTTGGGTATGAATTTGAGAAGGATGAGGTGATCAGATTGTGGATTGCAGAAGGGCTGATTCAGTGCAATGCTAGGAGGCGTTTGGAGGCAGAAGCAGGAAGATTTTTTGACGAGCTCCTACGGAGATCTTTCTTTGAAGCCTCTGGCAGTTTCACAAATCAAAGATACAGAGTGCCAAGTCTCATGAATGAACTTGCATTACTTGTTTCAAGATCTGAGTGTTTGTGTATTGAGCCTGGCAACTTACAGGGTGACATAAATCCCAATCTGGTCCGGTATGCATCTATCATGTGCCATAATGATGACTTTCCTGAGCTGAGTATGATTTCCAACTATGAAAACCTAAGAGTACTGAGACTCTCTACCGAAGTAAGGGTTCCTCTAAAATGTGTTCCCTCTGAGATTTTCCTCAAGTTAAGTTGTTTGCGGACACTGGACATGAGTCACAGTGAGCTAGAGGACTTGCCTGATTCAGTCGGATGCTTAACACACCTTAGATACCTTGGCCTTCGCAAAACACTTGTTAAAAGGCTTCCTGAATCAGTTAGCAACTTGTTCAACCTGCAGACACTAGATCTCAGGGAATGCTACCGACTTACTGAGCTACCAAAAGGGCTAAGTCAGTTAGTTAACTTGCGTCACCTTGACTTACACCTTGAATGGGATAGAATGGTACCTATACCAATGCCAAGAGGGCTTGACAGGTTAACTTCCCTTCAAACACTTTCCAGATTTACTGTAACTGCTGCTGCCGATGCTTACTGCAACATGAAGGAATTAAGGAACATGAACATACGTGGGGAACTTTGCCTGCTGAAATTGGAATCTGCCACCCAGGAGAATGCGAAGGGATCTAATTTGAGTGCAAAGCAATATGTTGAAAATCTGATGCTGCAGTGGAGTGATGACATTTACAACAATAGTCAAGCAGTAAATGAAAGCATTCTGGTTGTAGAATCACTCCGCCCTCATTGCAACCTGAGGAACCTACGTGTTGATAACTACCCTGGGACAAGATTTCCTGGCTGGATGGCGCCAGATTCTTTTGCCTATCTTGAAACTCTGAAGATTTGTTACTGCAGAAATTCTCAGCATCTCCCGCCTCTTGGCACGCTGCCAAAGCTCAAAATTTTGCATCTTGAAGGCATGCATAACCTGCAAAGCATGGGCACTCTTTTGTGTTTTCCGTCTCTGGAGGTTTTAACTTTATGGGACATGCCTAATCTTAAGACATGGTGTGATCCAGAGGGAACAGAACTTCCTAATCTCAAGGAACTTCATATTAGCCATTGCCCAAGATTGCAAACTGTGACAATTCTTCCTCCAGAGCTTGCTATGCTGGAGATAAATAACTGTGGCACACTGTGTTCTCTTCCTGTGATTCAACATCTTTGCGATCTAGTCGTTCATGGAGGCAGTGAATCCAGTGATAAACTCATCGGATGGATCAGTCAGCTCACGTCTCTGACCTCACTAACGCTGATGCATTTTCCAAAAACCAAGGACATACAGCAGCTGCAACAGTTAAGTGCGTTGAAGAGATTAAAGATCGGGGGCTTTGAACACCTTTTGTCAGTGGCTGGTAATAGCGGCATGGAGGCGTTCTCTTCCCTCGAGTTCCTTGAGATATCATCCTGCACAAAACTCCAGCAGTTTTCAGTTCTGGGTTTGCAATCACTCAAGGAATTCAAGCTCCGCCATTGCACCAAGCTGGAAGTTCTGCCAACAGGTTTGGGCAACTTGGCATCCCTTAGACATCTTGAAATTCATGACACTCCTAACCTGAGTGTTGCCACCAGTGATATTGTGTTGCCTGATGGTGTTTCCTATCTGGTACTAAGTGGGTGTCCGGCTCTGGAGAGTTGGTGCAAGACACCAACAGGTGCCCAGAAAGTAAGGGCGATTCCTGGTGCAAAGATCGGCTACTAATCATTTTTGGAGTCGTCCAAATCTGATGTTATGCATGCGCTCTCTCGTGTTCTTTTTTGAAACCAGTAGCAGGACCCAGGAGCTCTCCTCATGTAACATGTATTATTTTTCTTTCTCAAAATGAAATCGTAAATTTTTTGGTCACCAGCTCTGTTCTAGTGAACTTTCTCAGCACCCTCAAATGATTATCGGTAGACATTTCTTCCCTGTGGCTGTGGCATTATATAATTTGTAGTTTTCTCAAGGTATGTCGGTTTTAGCTAGTCAGTGCAATTATTTTCGAAGGGATAGAGGGCTCCCCGTTTAACTGACCTCTCACAAATACTAAGTCCAAAAAAACTTTATTTTTATATAAAACTGATAAATTAGTGTTAAGAGCAAAAAGTGTTCATTATTAATAAGAAAAAATAGTAATATAAAGAGATAAGTTAGATAGGGCATAACGTAGGTAAGAAGATAAGATGAAAAATTGATAAAAACTAAAATGATGCAGAAGTAAGTAATGTCTCCAACTCTGAATGCAATCCATTAATCAGCGATAGTGCGTGTACGCGCACGATTACGTACTAAGCTACACCTACAATGCGGATGTGTCTGGAGTCGACTACACGACTCAACATCCAAGACTATTTGATCGATGATCCTACTGCATCATTGAGTTGCATCTTTGATGATCCTTCGCGCAGGGAAGCCATAAGCTCATTGGAAGACACGAAAGAACCTGTACTACGTGCCCATCTAGACTGAAGATCCTACCATAGTGACCAACCTAGCTCTAGCTTTTGATCCTCCTCTCCAACCACCTGCTTTCTCCGTCCGTCTCCGATGGTGCCGACCGAACTCGCCTTCCTGCTTCCAGCACCAAACTCCATGCACCAACATGACAAGGACGGCTTCTTGGTCGCCGGCGCATTCTCCTTGCATGGACAGGTCCTCATGGCGACGCCGAACTCGAGAGAGTCATCCCTGCTCTGCTTTCGCGGCGAAGGGCGCAGCAATGTCGGGAACGCGAAGGTGTCGAGCAAGACGAGGACCTGCACGCCGCCTGTGGCGAGGCGGGGGTCGGCGCACGCCTTGGACACGTACGCGGATATCTCCTTGATCGCGATAGCGACGGCGCTGCGGTCGATCGGGTGCCCGATGAACGGGAGCACGTGCTCGGCGAGAGCCCGCTCCACGAGCTCCGGCCTCCGCAGCTTGCGCGACGGCTGCCTCCGGAGGGCGATGTCGTCGGCCACCTTCTCGATGATGACGCCCTTCGGTCCGACCGGGAAGTGCCTTCTCACAACGACCCTCACGTCCGCCATTAGCGCCGGGGGCGGTCCTGCCGAGCCGCGTCGCCGGCCACCGGGCGTCGAGAACGTCGAGGCGAGCTGGAGACGGCGGCCGACGCGGACCACCGGGAGACCGGCAGGAAGACAGTGATCCATCGAAAACGGGGTGATGCGGTGATCGATCTCCTAAGCAAATCGAATCGATCGCTCGACGCTGCCGATGAAGAACGGGATGGAACCATTTCCAAGGTGGATGGCTTGGAAATATATCGTGTTCCCGTATCATGCACCGAGTCAGACTCGATCAGACCCCTTCGATGCAACAAGGCCGAGATGCTCACGATGTCCGGCCTAAACTCTCCATGGGCTTTTGGTCTTCGAGTGCAGACGTCGTTGCGACCAGATAAGAGTAGAAGCTTAACCGTGTCAGATGTAAGCCCATCCGGCCCATGCACCATAGACTCCTGAAAGCAACAAGAACAGCACAGCCCATCAGCCTCCGTCGAAAATCACCAGAATATACATGCGCGGATTTCCTCCAAGCAAAAAACAAAAAAAACAGAGGGAATTGATTAGCAGAGTATACTGTATCCACTTGCTTTGCTTCCTTGTCAAGATGTGGACACTGGCTGCAACTCGGCCTACTCAAATTGCACTGCTAGGATGCTAGCGAAAGCCGATGCGTCGTGTACCAGTTGTGCACAGGGCCATCAACATGGTCAGCTAGTGGCAGCCTCCAACTTGCAGATGGCGAACCTCCAGTTACGCACGAAATCTAGTCAATCCTCTGTGTCGTATATGTAGATCCGGGGAAGCAGAAGCACCACAAGTTCACCTCATGCTGTAAAAGCATGTAACCCGTCGCGCTCTTCGTCAAGTGGCGGGAGAACAAGTTGGACACTTGACCTCACCCGCACGCCTTAACACTTGAGTACGGAAACCGCTCTATTTTTTCCGCAGTTTTTCGTTTCTGCGAGCGCGCGTACGAACGCACCGCATGCCTGAATACATCATGAATGATGCAGCAGCAGAGCAGCACACAAGTCTGCAGCGGAGGACATGCCGTCCAGTGACGCGTGCAACTGCGAGTTTCTAGTTCCTACCCTGATGGAGTGACGGAGAGTTCAAGTTGTCAGAGAAAGCAGCAGCAACTCCAGCAAGCTATTGGTGGCTGCAAATACTGCTGGCTGCTGCAGTCGCCAGCAACAGCACGCAGGAACACCTGTGCACAGTACCACTGTCGCAGCAGCATGCAGATTGGGGAGTTGAGACCATCGCAGCTTTCCGAGCTAGGCTAGCCTAGGTAGCTAGGCAGTATAATAGCTATGGTTTGGCCCAACTTGGTAGGCATCCGTCATGTCAGCCAGCCAACTTATTAACCAGGGCAATCCAGATGCTGCGTTATCATCGTGGATTCGTGGTCGTGGGGGTTGTGACGGACACGGTGAACCGTGTGAGGTCTGTGAGCGCGCACGCCCTGACACACACACTCGGCGAGTGCGCGCCACGGAATATGCTGGACCCGCTCAACTTGGCCCATCTTTCCACCAAACTGTGCGCCCACCTCGCTTTCCTTCCCAGATCGGACAGTCCCCCGGCTATCCCGGATCACCGATCCGGCGAGACATGCCTCCACCCGGCCCGCCGGTGCACGCACCGCCGTCGGCGCCCAGCAACGGCATTCCACATGGAGGCGACAGTGTCAAACCAGGCTGGCCGGGTCGCGGGGCGAAGCCCTGCACGCACACCACGTCAAAATTAACGAATCGCGCCGCGCGCCCGCCCGCGCCCGTGCGTGCCGTGCCCCCCGCCGTCCTGTTGCTTTCATTGAAGGCGCAGCCGGGCCACCTCACCGCTGCGCTGTGCCGCTCGGTGCACGCACGCGACGCACGGGCGCACTACACCCGGCCGGCTAACCGAGCCGCGTCGCGTCGCGAGAGCGTCGTCTTCTCCCTCTCCCTCACCCTCCCCTGCTGCGGCATGCCTGCATGCATGCCTACCTCACCCGCGGCGCGCTCGCCGCTTGATCAGGTGTGGCAGTACGTCGAACACCGTCAGAGACGGAGACGACAACGGCAGCGCACGCATGCGTGACACATCGTCGGTGAGTCGGCTCAGAGATGTAGCTGGCGCGTTCCGGGAGAAGGGGAGGAGGTGTACGTGTGTTCACCGCCCCGCCGCTAGCTAGCTTGTGACGCTAGCTGCCGTGCCGGTGATGACCGAGACGACGAGGACATCGAAGACCGTTCTTAATTAGGCAATTTGGGATTGATCGTTAATAATGAGACACGTTTTTTGCTTTTGTTTAGCTTAACCGGTGCCGATTCTGTCCTTTGCTCCGCCTCTTTTGGTCATTTTATTAGTGCCTCTTCACGCTAAACAATGATTACGTGTTGCTTTCTCGTGTGGTTAATTAGCTGGTACATGTGGCCGGTCCAATCAACTCCACCAAAACAAGATTCTCCACGGCTAAATAAACAATCCAAGGTCTAATAAGCACGTGTTACCACGCCCGTGTTCCACAATAACTAGTATTGATTAAGCTCTTGGAGAGTGCTTTCCATACTCCCTCTGAGCTCATCATCACACTGAAATATATACACACCAAAAAAAGTCTTTTTAGGTTCTGGATTTTAAGTTTTTGGGACAATTTTAGGTCCAAAAACTTATAGCTTGTTTTATTGGTCATTACAAGGCGTTATTTCTTTTTTCACGGTTGCTATCATTGAACTATTATTTCTTTTCGTGCATGTTACCAATAACTGTAAAATTAATATTGCATGAGATTACTTATATATACAAATTCATGCTCATATCCTTGGAAATAGGGGACCTGTTGATCCTTGGGCGCATCAGGAATACCAAGGGGAAATTGACCATTTCAAGACAAATTACCAATCGCTTTTTCTTATATTATCTTGCTTGCAACTCTTTGTATAAAACAATTAAGGGTTGCTTAGGTGCACATTAGGCAGATCTCGAGGAGGATTTGGAGCAGACAAGGCACTGATTTGGCGGCCTCACAAACCTTAATCCATATTACATCTTTTCTCGAATGTATGACTTTTTTTTTGCAGTCTCCGATACAATTATTCCCACAATACCTTTTTATTTGTATATTTATAAAAATCATTTAAAATATAATTACATGAAAGCATTTTTGTCATGATAAATCTAATGGTATTGTTTCCACATATCAAATCATATTTTTTAAAACTCTGTTGATGTTTTGAAAACTGTAATCACACATTGCAGCAAGTCAACTTTTCATAAACGGTGGTATTAGCTTTCAACTAACTCAACCGCTCACCTTTCCCAAAGTTAGTTCCGGCCCAAATCATTTAGGTCATGTTTAGGACACAATTTTTTTAGTTTTGGAAGCAATACTGCAGTATTGAGCAATACTATAGTATTATATACTGAAAAGTGTTTGACAACTCCATCTGAAATCTTTGTAAAGTAAACCGCAGTATTAGAAATAATGTACTCAATCTACAGTATTGAAAACTTTGGTATGAAATATTTTTTCCAAAACCGTGGTATTATACTCAATCTACAGTATTGAAAACTTTGGTATGAAATACTTTTTCCAAAACCGTGGTATTATAAATTGTGGTATTGTCATGGACGTGCTATAGTATAGTTTTTAAAATAATGTTGTTTCTAAAAACTACGTCCCCAAATAGGGCCTTAGCTTTTAGCAGTTGCCCATACTTGTAAATCAAGTTTTTCTAAACGGTTTGGAACTACATAATTTAAAAATGAACCAAAATCCTAAATCAAGAAACATTAATTTTTCTACATTATCACCAGCTAGATACTAATTCTGACAACTACATCTATTTCTAAAATCGGAAGGTAAAACAAATAGAATTTAGAAATGAACTATAGTATAGAAGCCGAGAAACACCGGTTTATCTAAATTCTCGTCGGCTAGATACCCACCCGAAGATTTTCGCCTCGAGTTAATTATCCTAAGGTTTTCTGTTCAAGGGTAGAAATAAAAATGGGTGCTGTCCTCCCTATCTCCATGATAGGGGCGTCCCTGTAAGCATGTGAGGAGGGGGGTCACAAGTCCCACCACCTTCAGCACAGGCTAAGGGATAAGATGAGATGAGGATGGATCATAGCTGCCACCTTGCAAGCAATAAAGGACCAGGGAATGGTAGGGTTCTTTCAGTCTTTTGGAGCTGTCATCGAACAAGGGACCATCAATCCGAAATTCATCATCTTCCTTTCTAAGATCAAACAAGAAAACATCTCAAAGAATAAAAAAATATCAAGGAAAGGTTGTTTTCTTAAGGGTTCAAAGCTTTGGAGTTTGGACTGCCCAAGTTTTTTTTCCTGGGGCTGCAGCTTTGCATTGACCTGGCTTTACAAAAAGCAAGGATATCAGATAATAACTTTCCAAGAATCTTGATGTGAAAGACATTAAGATCATTTTGACAAGAAACAGGAGAAGCAACTTCAACCGGATTAAATTTTCACCACCAATAAGGTAGGGGGAAAGGGGTCTGGATTAGTATTTAGTACCACTGGCAATATCAACATCCAAGTGAATAAGAGTCCAGGTAATTTTACTAATGTTTTTCTTCTGGTCTAGCAGAAACAAAGGTAGATATCTTGACAAAATTTCCAGGCATGAAAGATACAGAAGCGGGGAAATTCTGCACTGGTTAGGCTGAAATTTGTCCCAATTGCCAATTGGCATCCATAGAGGAACGCTGCCCAATAGACCGCGGCAACCACACATGTATTGGCAAAGGCAACAGAGACAAGAACGAAATACCCAAGAACAAAATGTAGTTAGCCTTACCATCATCTAGACTTCTAGAGCCGTAGTGTTACGCAAGGGAACACTTGATACATTCAGCGAATAATAAGGTACAAACCCACACACCCAAACAAACAAAGCTTAAGGTGATTTAACAGACAACCAGGCATATGAACATCATTTTAACTAACAAATTTAAGCTAGAAATAGAGTACATGAAGTTTCCATAGAGGTTTACTGGCTGGACGGACAAACAAGTATAAACCAGTTCCAAGTTCCAGCCATCTTGCAAACTACTGCAAAACCTATATGAGAAGGACCTATAGAATTACCAGAAGTTCAGGAGAAGCTTCCCCCATGGAAGCATAGGACGGCCATGGTGGATTTAAAAGCTTAAGGTGCTCTTTCTTTAAACACTACAGGTTTATTTCTTCAGTAGTACCAATTGGATCCATCGTTCTTCTGCTGGCCCTGCATTGCGTTTGCGCCGGGGTAGTCGACGCCACCGGACATGTTGAAACCGGACCCAAACCTGAACTCAGACGTGCCATTGATGTCGCCCATCTGGTTACCGAACGGGGTGTCGTCGCGGATGAAGAAGTGCTGCTGTGGCGGGGCAGTCTGCTGCTGTTGCTGCGGCATCATGCCAGTGACATCTTCGAACACACCTCCGCTGTTGCCATTGCCCTCTCCAAAGAAGCCATCTTCCATCTGCATCCTTGGCGTGGCATTATTGGTATTCAGGTTCTTATTGGCTACGAAGTTGCTGTCATACATGTTCATTAGCTCGGCAATTGACCTCTGGCCATCCAAGGGCAAGCTGAAATCCAGGTTGTTGTTCAGCGCCTGGTTCGGTGGGTTGTAGGCTCCTGGGAAGACGGCCGGCGGCGAAGGCTTGTTCTCCGTGGTCTGCTGGAGGGGATCATTGTACTTGCAGGTGTACTGGTGGCTGTTGCGCGCATTCCGGTCAAGGAACCCGTATCCATAGTCGCTGTGCGGGCACTGGCCATTGTTGCAGGTGTAGACACGGTTGTTCAGCATCAGCTCAGGCTCAGCGCCGGCGGCGCTCCTCTTCTGGATGAACTCGACGTCGGAGGTCTCCTCCTTCATGGTCGCCGGCATGATGAACTTGTCATTCAGAATAGCGGCGCCAAGGTTGAACGAGGTTGGGTCGGCGACAGCAGCCTTCTGGTTGCCGGCCTCGTCGCCCTTGCAGTCGTCGACGACGTCGACGTCGTACTCGCTTGAGCTGGCGTTGAAAGATATGGCGCTGGCGATGCCGCCGGAAGGCGCCGGAGGGCGGGCGCCGGGGTGCAGCTTCAGGTACATCTCCTCCTCCTGCTTGACGACCGCCAGCCAGGTGGCGATCTCCTTGGCGGTCATCTTGTCCTGGAGGCACTTGGACTGGCGGACGAGCCGGCGGATCTTCTCGATGTCCGGCGACATGTGCTTGATGACGGCGGTGAGCACGCTGACCTTCCAGGCCTTCTTGAGGTCATGGGGCTTCTTGTACGGAGGAGGGCCCTGGTCCTTGGGGATGCCGAGCTCCGGCCACCACTCCTCGTCGCCGGTGGGCCACCACGGCGGAGGGACGCCCTTCTCGAGCGGGTACCGCCGCTGCGGAGGGTCGCAGTGCTGCATGAGCGCGGACAGCAGCGACCCGAGCGTGGTGTCCTGCAGCTCCTGCAGCGAGTGCGGGCTCCCGGTGCCGGGGGCGAGCTCGCTCTCGCAGCACGGGACGGCGTTGTCGGCCTGGTACTTGGCGATGGCGGCCGGGCCGTTGCGGTCGAAGCGGACCTTCTCCTTCCACCAGCCACGGAGGTTGTCGGAGGCGCCGCTCACCGGCTTGCCCTTCTCCGGGATGATCCCGTACACGAACCCTTGCGCACGGCACACCTCCATCATCTTGAGCATGTACTTGAGGATGCCGTCCTGCGCGCGCGACATCTTCTTGCGCCGCGCCTGCTCCTGCGACTGCCGCGGCTTGGACGGATCGCCGCCGGCCGCCTGGTCCTTGCCGCGGGTCTGCTGCAGCTCCTTGAGCCGCTTCAGCTTCATGCGGTCGCGCCACATGCGGCGCTCCAGCTCCTCTATGTCATCCACATCGTCGTCGCTGTAGTCCTCCACGGCGTCCGGGAAGCTCTCCGGCGGTGGGTCCACCAGGTCGCCCTCACCCATCACGCCATGCTCGCCCGACGACGTCTGCGGCACGAGCGACCCGAAGCCCAGGCTCTTGTCGCCGACGCCGTTCTGCTGCAACAGATCCACGAAGTTGTGCACGCCGGAGAACAGCATGCCCTGGTCCATCACCAGCCCGCCTCCCATCATCGCAGCACACACACTGACCTCGAACTCGAAGCAACTCACTCCGCCCACAGGTAGGCAACACTTCTTCCGTACGAATTGCAGTAATATTCACCTGCACAAAAGCAAGCAAAGCGGCTATGTTAATTATAGAATTAAAACGAGGTCTAACCAACTGATTAGTAATTACTGCGTCTAAACGCAATAACTGTTACCTCCTTAACTAGGCAACATGTGCAACACGGTAAAAAAAGGAACACAATTAACAGGCATCTCGGAGCTAGGATTATCTTTTGTTGTGACATAATCATACTACACATTATGAAGTTATCATAATTCATACATGATTATAAAGTACTAGTAATCAATTGTTGAAGCATGAAAACATTTTTTTCATACACAGGATTGGATGAAAAGCAATTTCCATGCTGCTTTCTAACAAGTAGGAATCAAAAGAAATTGAAGCATGTGAAATTTCTCATCTTTTTCCCCTTTTCATAAAGCACGCCGAAACACATGAAAGAACAGATCAAGGGGGAGACGAAAAGGGTTTAAAAAGCACGGGAAAAATATTTCAGAAAAAAAAACATATTTTTATACATTAATTTTTTGGGGGTCTATCCCAACAGGCACGGACTGGTGGAAACAAGAACATGTACCCATGTGCTTACCAAAAGGAATCGGAGGCCATCTAAAAATAGAGAAGAAAACAAGAGACAAAAAAAAAATGGATCGAGCACACATCAAATGGGTCTCACATATGAAAAACATACACGGATACACCGCCTAAGAGGAAGCAGCGACGATTATGTATTTCCCCCCTTGAACTCGATGCAAAACAAGATGCTTCCTTACACCCAACCACTATACATTCCAGCGGCAGGAGCAGGATTTACCACGAACCTGAATTCCTGGGACTAGCTAAAGCGCTGAGATCTAATAAACACCTCCAGGAAAAAAGAGGGAGAGAGGAGAGCAGACTTATTCTGTTTTCCCTTTTTTGGCTGGCAGCAAATTGCATAATCAGAAAAGCTGCAGGCTTTGAACCCTGCCGTGGATTTACTCAAGCCTGACAGAAACAATCCACAAAAAACAGAAAAATCACCCAAAAAGAGAGGAAAAGAATCAAAGAGAAGCAGAGTAGTAGCCAAACAGGAATTTTCTTACCACCAACAGCTCCAGGATGCACAAAAATATGTGGAAAAAGAACAAGATCTAACCAAACAGATCACATCTCAGGCCACAAGAACACGACCATCCTTCAGACAAGAACAAGGACACAGCCAAACCCCGAAAGGGCACAAAGCAAGCAACGGATGATAGATAAGCAAGATGCACACAGGTAAGAAGTAAGAACACGAGAGAGAAAAAGGGGCAGCAAGAGCAGCACGCACCCTGCCGATCTCTCCCACTTGTTATTTCCCCTGCCGCTGTTTCTTCTTTGCCATGACCTTGGAGGAGAAGGGAGAGAGAGAGATAGGGGGAGAAAGGAGAGGGTTGGAGGGGGGAGAAATGGAGGGGGAGATAAGAACAGGTGAGAGCCAGCGCGCGGGCACAAAAGTAGTCGGCAAGTGGGCGCCGGATGGGTGGTGCTTGGGCGCAACAGCGACAGGGACGGACTTCCTTTTATATAATCCGCCATTCCGCCCTTAAACCAGTCTCCTCCCACGAACCGCCGCTGCGGCTGCTGGCTGGCTGGCTGGCTCCGGTGAGTCGGTAACGACGCCGTCTTGGGCGGTGAAAAGTGAAAGGGGTTGGCTGGCGGGGCATCTGTCCTCCGGCCATGGCAAGTGGGGTCCAGTGATCAGAGAGATAAGCGGATGTCGCCGTGCAGGGGCTGTTTGGACCCGAGTTACCGTTTTGCCCTCCCATTGCCGGTTTGGTGTCCTAGGGGCGGACTACCGGAGGAAGACGACGATGTTTCTCCGCGTCAGGTCTTCTACTTCTTAAATTTATTACTGACGTAGTGATATTTGGATCTGAGATGTTAGAACTCTACAGAAGAGCAAGTCGCTCTACAAGACTTTATGGTTGGATTCTAACATAAACGAATCTTATGCTAAAGTAGTTGATCAGATCGCAATAATCAAGCCAATCTAATTTTTCGTAAAATAGGTTTTACAAAGAATTTTGGAAATAGACAATTTAATCTGTTAGGACTCTTTGGAACGCAAGAATTTTACAGGATTTTTACAGGAATTGTACTAAGTCCTTTGAAATTCCTTTAAAAAACTCTAATTCAAAGGAACCTTATTCTGTTGTATGGAGTTTGTAGATTATTTTGTTTGCCTAAGGGGTATTTGGATCAAGGAGCTAAATTTTAGCCCGTGTCATATCGGATGTTTGGACATCAATTTGAATGACTAAACGTGAAATTATAAAAATAATCGTAGAATCGGAGGATAATTCGCGAGATAAATTTATTAATCCTAATTAATCCATGATTAGCAAGTATTTACTGCAGCATCATATTGTCAAATTATGGCATAATTAGACTCATTACATCCGCCTTGCGAATTATCCTCCAATTCTAAATGATTTTATAAATAGTCTACGTTTAATATTCCAAAATAGTATGTAAACATTCGATATGATAAGGGCTAAGATCCGAACACTTCCTAAGTTCACCTAAGTTAAGTAGTTTATGCCCAACACGTTATTGATTGGTTCATATTACAGTATATTGCGCTTAAGCATCTAGTCTATAATCATTTGCCGTATTTGATAATGTCGTTAGTAGTCACGAGACGTGACACGGTAATTTTTATTACCCATGACGCACTAGCCGGATCAATCGTCAGCCAATAGATTCTTAGGAATTCAATACGTCAAACTAGCTTTGATGGCATTAGGATGGGGTAGTTTTGCTAAAAACTCATGCATGTTTTGAGTTTTAGCAAAAACGAATTTTAATTTCGTTGGTTTATCCACTTGTTTCCAAAACACAATTTTAGTTAACTAGAGCCTTGAATATTATCACTAAAATATAGTCCTAATAAATATAGACATCCATATAGCCCATAACAACAAGAGACATTAGCTTTATCTGTTACGTTCTAAACCCCTAATAAGTTTCAGGAGGGAAACATGTACGTATATTGTAAAGCATACCTAGATTAGGGCAAATCGTCCAATGGATGCAATAGGCAAAACATGTTTTATGTATCATGTGTTGTCGGCATGTTGTATACTTAGGTACTGTTTGGAAACACGTTTTTTTGAAAACTACAGTATTTCAAAAACTATACTATACTACATCCACGACAATACCACAGTTTTGAAAAAATGTTTTGTACCAAACTTTTCAATATTGTATATTGAGTACATTATTTCTAATATTGTAGTTTACTTTATAAAAATTTCAGATGAAGTTATCAAACATCTTTCAGTATATAATATTATAGTATTACTCAATACTGCAGTATTGCTTCTAAAACTACAAAAAATTATGTTCTCAAACATGGACTTAAGTCGTGCATCTTATAGTTGCAATACGCAGAGTAACTCTACATGCACGTAATGCAAGATAAGACAAGGTAGCATGGTTAGGCTAGATTCACGTAGCCATGTGCGCTGATGGCATAGCCCGAGAGATTAAGGCAAGAGTAACATATCTAAGTTGAGTTGGGACAACTCATCTATGTTTTGTGGTGTTTATAGCAGTTTTTTCATATTGTCCATCAATTTTTTCTCAACCCAAGTAGTTAACTAAAAACATCAAGTTACTGCCCCAACTAGCTACTCTACATGCATTACTAGGGCAGTAACAAAATGAGTTGGTTTATCCGCTTATTTCCAAAACACAATTTTAATTAACTTATATGGACTACGTAACAAGACTAAATTTTGGGACCAGACACCACCTTAGCTAAGAGAAAAATCCCAAAACCCTTACTAGTGGTAGTAGCCTGATAGACTCTTGGAAGTTACTGCCCCAACTAGCTACTCGAATCTAGCTACAGCCAGACAATCAGCACAGGATCCAGCCGCTACAGCAGCAGGCAGCAGCCACGAGCACGCTGCTCCCACGGCTCCGGGGGGCAAAATGGTCATTGATCATTCAATCCGGTTAATTTGACGGCCCTCGAATCCGCCGCCGCCGCAGCAGCAGCGGGGATCTCGCAGCACCACCACGTGCAGCCCTATCGGATGGGGCCACGTGTCCTGCTCCCCTCGGGCCCACTCGCGCAGCCTGTACGCACGCCCACCTCACGTGGGCCCCACTCAGGGTTCACTCGTCTCCGACCCAACCAACGCGTACGCCCCTGCATTTCTAGCCGACAATTTCTCTCGGTCCGTCTGCGATAGGTACCGTCCTGCAAAACAGCTTGGTATTTTTCTACCACGGTAAAAAACCGAGAGAATCCTTAAACAAATATTAACCCCAGCGCTTACGGTAGTTTCGATCACGGACAACTGGTTTCTTTCGTGAGTTTCTCAATATCTCAGTATTACAAGTGGATTGATTTTTTATAAATATATTTTTTTAACTTTAGCTATTTTTTTAAAAAAACAAATAGAACATCAAATTATTTTGTATTAAATATTTCATAAAATATGTTGTAATAGTGTATTTATATAATAATGTAGATGTTAACATATTTCCTTTAAAGTCGTTAATTTTTTTTAAATAAAATCAAACATTAACATGGAATAAATAAATGTTAACACGAATCTTAACAAAAACTAGTACCGTTGATTCAGAAAACGGTTTGCAGTAGCAACACAAGAATGCGACGGACTAAGGTAGTAAGTAGCTGCCTTGTTCAGTTACCAGGATTTCACCAAGGATCCTGTGTTTTTATGCAATTTAAAAGTTGGATACCTCACCAATCATTGGCTAGATAGTTGTTCTTCAGCCATTCTTTTTTTCTAGGTCCTATGGATCGAGCTGCAGCCTGCAGTGTCTAGTACTTCGTACTATACAACTGTGTCCACTGTCTTTTTAGACATGAATAGAACATGACTTGATATGGAGTAGTAGTCTACATATTTGGAGTAGCACATGCACATGTGATGTATTTGGGTGCTTCACCGTGGAGAAACTATCTTCAGAATGATCTTTATTATTCGAAATGGATGTGTCAACAGTAGCTAAAGTTATATCGGATACCAAACGGAACAGTGGAACAGAGGAAGGCCTGCTCTGTTTTCCGCTTTTAACTACGAAGCAAGAGTCAAGAGTACGACTGCTACGTTTTACTCCAAGATTTTCTCCTAACCAAAAGAAGAAGAAAAAGACCGCTCCAACTTCAAATATTTTTAAACGTGTTTATCTGAAACCGTTCAGAACTAGGTTGGCTCATAGATGGTCGCGTGCTTCAAAACATTCTGATCGATATAATTTTTGGAAAACATTGTCGTCGCTGTTTGCAGAGAACTTTTCGGATATATTTTTTGTTTTGTATTGTTTGATTTATTCATTTGTAATCTTAAATAATTAATTTAAACTTTTAAACTTGTTATATTCGGCAACTCTGTGAGTATTAAAAAGACAACTCCCCAATTAGGTATAAATGATTTCCCCGTGGTGTTCATTGGGTGGATTATTACGGCATGCATGTTTTCGAACTTTTAATCGGATTAAAAAATTATAAAAGTTTCTTAAGACTAAGATAAACTGCTTTAATCTTCTTAATATGTCATACTTAATTAATAATGTTCCAGCGCGTCCATTTTCACGCAGCTGATGACTTTTACGCCGTACATTTTTCCGTCAGACGAGCATCCCCACGCGTGTTAGTACCAGATGCGAACGGAATATACCACCCCTCCTAGCTAGTCTACTGCTGCCGGCGCGTGGAATGGTCGTCCGACGCCGATCCAGGCCGTACACGTAATGGGAGGGTGGTCAATGGCCATCTGCAGCCGTCCGTCGTGACCACCGCCACCACACGTGCTCATCGTGCTTGAACACGTGTGCTCTCCTCGGTCGGTAGCATATATGCACCACCACGTCCCCTACGCCTACACCGCCTGGTCCCGTGGAGATGCATGCACTTCGGACCGCACAGTGGTCCGCCGGTGAAACGCAAGCTAGCGCGCGTACTACACGCGACGAGCTACACGCACGGGCTCACGGCCGCCACGGTAAAAATAAAATTGTGGAGGGCTCAAAGCATAATGGCGTATACAACTGTTCACAAAATCTCTAATTATACAATCCATCTGTCTAAAATATAATACTCCCACCTATTACGTTTTTAATTTTTTTCCAAAAAACTTAGTTCTATTTGTAGTTTGTTTAGACTCAAGTATTAAATGAGCTATATTTATAATACTAGTTACGTTTCGTACATGAAATAGTAATACTATTTAATGCATTAGAATGAATATACTCCATCTGTATATGAAAAAAAATGATGCCCTAAGCCTTCTCCTTGTTTGTGTAAAATACTGCATGGCTCATTGGCTCTGCATGCAGTTACTCCACTTGGTACTGGTCACTGAACTCACACCACGGTTGCACTAACCATTTAAGTTAGGAATCTTTCTCGTATTGAATGCACTCGCAATCATATTTAATAGGGATAGAAAAGGAAAATTCTACCCTAATTAATCATGCATTGGAATACTAAATGATGTCATAAACGTCATTTTTTCTATACAGAGGGAGTATAAGAAATTTAATAGCCATATGGTTTCAAGCATATAATAGTAGTACTATTATTTTTTTCCTTGGTCTTAACATAAAAAGTAATAGATCTAACATTTTGGATGGAGTGATTTTTATTTGTAATAAGCTCAAAACTAATTTGGTTTACATGTTAGGTTGGTTTGAAGCATGACTGTTGGTTTTGTGGTGAATCTGTAGTAGTCTTGAAATTATTAAACATTTCTTTATGGAAATTTAATGGAAATGGGAGAAGGTTTCCCTTCTCTGGCTTAAAAAAAATTATTTTTTAATCCACAATGAGAAAAAAAAGACTACAATGCACCTAGTTAAATAGGGCTGGTTGGAGGAGTAAAACGGTGCATGGGGATGCGATTGAGTGAAAAATAAATAAGGAGCGTTTTGTAAGAGAAACAGTACGCTAGAAATTCGTCTGTTTTTGTTTATATTTCAAAGAAAGTTTTTTTTATATCTTAGGATTGATATAGAGTAGTAATCCACGTAATAAGATAGTAGCCTATCTAGATTATCATATAATTATATTGGTTGTTTCTAGAGTAATCCATCGCACCTCACGTAGCAAAGAGATAGTTTTCTTCGAGTTGAAACAAGTTGTATAGCAGTACAGCCTTTGACGAGATGCACAAGATAAGCTTGTATATTTGAATAGGGAGAAATTATATTTCAGTAAGTACTTGTATTACCTCAGTTCAAAGAGTACTTGCTCTACGGTTATGGAGGGAGTTGACTTCTAGATATCAACTTCTGCAGTCAACAGCTGCAGTTTTCTGGAAATAAATTGGCAGCCAACTTGACTTGTTAAAAGTAAAAACAGGAAAAAGAAACAAGCCGCCGACAACAAAAAAGAAAAGAAAATGTTTCAGTCGACGTGCAACGCTTTCCTACTTTGTCGTTCTCATTAAATTTGGAGCGGCCAAGTAGACCCAAGTTTTTTTCTTCGTGATATAAAAAAAATCCCGAATGGTTAGTAGATTTTTTTATGTCAATATAATTTTTACGGTTTATCAATATGTCATCGGTATGTCACTGACAGATGAAGCTATCACGTTTATTGGCAACGACATGTAGGTAATTTCTGAAAATTATAATGACACGTGAGTAACTAGACTTTATGTATGTACAAAATTCCATAAAAAATGGAAGTGAATTGATTTCACGCATTAGATGCAAAAAAGGATATTAATGCTCATAATTTTAGTGCTATGTACAAAATTTCATATTTGGACAATCGGACGGAGTTGTAAATAAAGATGTGCTTGGATGCGGCCACCGATTAACCAGGATTAATTCAGGGCATTGCTCTGTAAAAGGGGCATATATTAGTCTGCTTCACTGAAATTTTTAATTTTAAAATTTTTAACTCTTTCAAACAGTTTATATTTTTTTACTGTGCTGTAAAACTTATCAGCAGTTACCCAGTTTAAAAATGAAATAAAATCTCAGTAAGAAATATCAGCTTCTATTAGCTTACTGTAGATACTTAACTGAATCCCCAACTGCTTGACTAGCTGGTGTCTAGGTATCTCGGCATCTGAACGGTACCAGCTGCGGGGTCTTGTTTATTTATGATTTGGCAGGTGAGAAGCAATCATTCGTGCATTCATCCTTATCTCTTTTTTTTTCCGTATCTCGGTATGAAACTGTAGCCACCAGCCATTCAGCCAACGCCAAGCGCTGGACCCTACATTAGTCCGCCGATTTTTTTTTCAATAATATTTTTAAAAAAATCAAATTTGTACGGTAGTTCAAAAAATGCAAAAATAGGTACCGGTTAGCACTTGGTCGGCCGACTGGTGCAACGTCAGCCCTAGGGCACGTCAACAGCTCCTTCCGCCGACTGACGTCATGTTATTAGGAGTCAACGGCTGACTCCTACTGACGTGGCGTCAGTCGGCTATTGAAATGTTACCACGTCAGTAGAAAAATACCATTGCATGTTGAATGGAGTCAACGTGACGTCTAGTCGGTACTTACTCGGCCAACTGGCATCACGTGGCACCAGTTGACCGACCAAGTGCCAAGTGATACCTATTTTTACAATTTTTTCAAACTGTTATACAAATTTGAAATATTATTTTTAAAAAATATTATTTCAAAAAAAACCCGTAGATTCACACGAAAAATCCCAGATTCTTGATGTTTGAAAAGAAAAGGATTACTCCACTCCACTCTTCTAATCCACTGCGCTTCCTCCCAAAAACTCTATATAAAAATATTTCATTTATATCTCCTTACCTTTCTGTTTTTAGGGACTAACTTTGAACGAACGATGAAGTTTCGCAGGGTCCTCTCCTTCCTGGAAATGCTAGATTGAAATCTCTGACACGTGCTCGTGATATTATCCAGTCTTTCCGTGCCACCTCACCATAAGCAGACGACACAAAATCCGAGCTGGTGCTTTCGCCAACGCAAATTTCTCAAGCCCTGGCCTTCACGTCGGATTGCCCGCTTCACTCCAACGAAGCAACTGTCCTCCTCGCTCGGTTGCAACATGTGATGTGACGGTGAATGCGGCTACCGTAGGCGGTAGCAATTGAGTTCCTCTTCGGTTCTTCCACTCTACCTCCTCACAGCCTCTCGAGTCACATTTTACTTGGGAAGTGACAGCTGACGAGTGGGTGTTCTTTCCGTCCACACAAAAACAGAATCCAAAAGTCATGGAAGGTCCATTAATTACTTTGTTGGTCGATCTTAGCGTTGACCACTTGAACTGTAATTTCGGTTGTGGCTGTACAACTACTGTACACTGCCGTTGAAGTTGAACACGCGAGGCTCGTAACCTCAAATCTCACAGAAGACGCATGCCTTAATCTTCCTGTAATCACATCGTATACGAGAGGCGGCTGTTCATTCAAACATGATTAATCAGATAACCTACTTGTATAAACACCGGGTGATCGCGATGGAAAACGACATTTTTTGTTCAGAGTGCACGCCTTCCGCCTTACATGTTTCGATATACGCACAAGGCGGCTGAGATATTATTATGTTACGTGGGTGTTGATTAAGACGGCGGCGCATGCAATCTGATCCTACTTGGTAGCGTAATCCAGCTGCAGTCAAATCATTTTATTTTTGAAATAGGCCACACAGGCCTTTATCTTTGTTTAAATGCATAATGTGTTAAGATGTGATACGATAACTTTGCAGGAGATCATCCATTATTCTAGTAATACTTCCGCCTGAGCACATTTAACATTGAAGTCAGTCAAATCAATTTCGGTTTGAGATTATTTTAATTTAGATTTTATATTAAAATTGTAATACATAAGTTATCTATAACTATTTTAGGTTACCTTTTTGTGACATGTTTGATGTTCATTCACACATGAAGGCGTATGACTTTCTCTTCATCACCTATTTGACTTGTATTCCCTTTAGTGGTAAAAAATAGTTATCTCAAAAAGTAGATAGATTCATGCAAAAAATTAATGTGAAATAAAAATTTGACAAAAAAACTACAAATAAAATAGGAAACTTCATACAAACATAAAGTATTATGAGTATTTTGGCGTAAGGGGAAGGGAGAGGAGACACATGCTAGGGGTGAACAAAACTAAAGTGTTCAAAGAAAGAGGTAATGTTTAAGTATGAGATGATGTTGAGTACATTTTACTATATTATGATAATTTAATAAAATAAACGTTTGACTTAAAGATAAAAATAAATACCTTATGTATGAAAAACAGATGGAGTATATTCTGGTTCAGATGTTTAGATATTGTTTTACCCGTAATTTTATTTAACAAGAATTCAAATCAAGAACTTGAAATTCTATTTTCTAACCAGCAACCAGTCTGTTACCAGGCTTCAAACTAAAAGGAGAATTTTAATATTAGTGATCCAATGATTCAGATTTAATATTAGTGATCTATTACCTAGATCATATAATCTTTCTTTAATCTATGTGGACTCATATACATGTAACAATTAATTTTTGTTATTTATGCTAGCATATTAATTATTACATGCACTACGGAGGAAACAATTAATAAACATTCCATGAGGACGACGTGCTTGCAGATTTCTTTCCATAATCAAGCTGATTTGCCTATTTTATTTTAAATTAATTATTTAAAACACATTTAATCAATGGTCCAAATTATTTTTAACTAAGGTACCATAAATGGACCCAACTAAATTTTATGATTTAATGTCTAATTTTTTCGTCTGAATTTTGGGCGTTAACCACACCGCTACCCTACCCTGACCGGTCATGTGTCCGGATTGGTGCTCGATTACTCCAGGCTACGTGAGCATCGAGGAACGCGGGGAGGAAGGTCGCCACTTGCCACCGCGCCCCACCGTGCGGCTCGGCTACCACAACTCGACGACGACGAGCTCCCCGGCGGCCACGTCGGGCTTTTTGCCCCCACGCCGGTTGGACCATTTCACGTCCCTGTTCGGCTGTTCCACGATGCGATCGAGCTCTCGAGATCAGGATATGGAAAGGTGTCGGCAGGAGATTGTCGGGGACTCTGAAATGATTACAGTTTTTAACAATCTAGCTGGCTAGCTGGCCAATGGCGAGTGATAATTGGCTCATAAAATTTTGAATTTTTACCGATAAATTACATGGAGATTGATGGATTAGGAGTTTAGGACTTTGGGGAGATGTGCTGTTTACTGCTGCCAACTCTGCTACTGGATTCAGTGTGTCAATCTACTGGCGTTGTGCAACGACATGTTTAGTTATGATCTTGTATATCGATCTGGTCGCCAGATTTCCATAAGAACGTGTACAGGAGAAAGTCAACATTGCAAACTCTAAGAATTTCGCCACGATAATAATTGTGACAATTTGTTGTTTATAACGCAGCACTATACTAGCTGTATAGGATTATGTTTCTGGACAGCTCAAGTCCATGTATTATATAACTGTGTAACAAGGATGTGCTCGAGATTTTTTTTAGGGCTCTTTGATTCACCAAAAGACCTATTGAAATTAGTTGGTGAGCCATTAGGGTTCATGAAGGAAGGGTCATTCCTGTGAAAATAATAGTCTTGCTGCTATGCCCAAGCTGCTCTCTGCATTTTGCAAGGCTGTCGGAACTGCACAAGATTTCGTGATTTGTGAGCTGTAGAATTTATTAGTGGTAGGACAAGGAGTTCATTTACCTCTTTATGCATGTGATAGCTTGAGGCAACGACTCGTCTTGAAACTTTCAAAGCTCGAGGCAATCTAAGCAGCTAAACAATGGCTTACTTGCCATGTTTAGAAGATGAGTCGCCAGCAATTGAGGGATACGATCCTGCTCGGCTTGTTATCCAAAGCCCTGCCAAGGACGGCAATCCAAGCAAGCGGGCAGAGGTTCTCTGAACTAGTACTACCACCAGACCGCGCCATGTCGATCACACGGAGCGGCAAGGTGAAGCCGAGCTCGCCGGCCGTTGTCAATGGCCACTTGGCCGCCCTGCTCCCTCCAGCTCAGGCAGCCGCTGGGGCGTGAGAGGATCGCGGCGCGTGTAGAGATTCGGATCCCGTGTCTGGGTCGCGTCTGCGTGTGAGCATGTCCATGTTCACTGCTCAGGCCTTGAGATCGAACTTAGATTGGCTTTGGTTTCTGTCGCTGACGATCCAGTAGAGATCTCGTGTTGCCTGCCTCGAAGTTAGTAATCCGGGCTCTGGAGTTTCACCTACTCTGGTATCTTGCCAGTATTACAGTGCATAATATAGATTCCATCGATGCACGATCCATGTGGGTATGGTCGTTGTGGTCTACGGCGAGTAGGCAATAGTTTTATCCCTTTATCCATATAGTCCTGTAGATATATATACGAGAAAATAATAACCGTAACGGGAGACCCGACTGGACGTGGTGATATAGCCCATTGCTTCATGGTTCTTTATATGGCTTCACATGCCCAGACTGCTAGGTCCAGTCCATATCGATTTCGACCTACTCTGTAACTCTAATGGGCTTACTATACATAAGCCCAGCGAGCAGCTCACAGCTCACGGCTTCACGGGAGTTACGGTGGCGCGGCGCCCGGCGAAGCGATGGCGATGGTGGCGGTGGTGTCATGGAAGAATTGTGAGAAATTGATGCATCGGCGAGCGGTGTAATAACGAATGCATGTACAGTTGTACAGACGTGCACTGCAGCCTGCGTGACGGTGTCGTACCGTCGCGTGACCCGGTAGTTACAGCAGCAGCGTAGCGGGGAGCACCAGGAGCAGGTGGACTCTTCTGGGCCGGTGCGTCGCCGTGCCGCCGCCGCCGCCGCCGTTCTCGGCCGCGGTTGATGGTGTGGTCGCCGGCATGCCGGACCCTGCAGAGCGTTGAGAGTTGAGACTCTGTTAGTGCAATCGATCTCGCCGTGCTAGAGAAAAAAAGGTGACACATTTGGTCTAACATTTTCTTGCCGTGCTGCTTTTGGCAGTACAGGCACTGCCAAAATTAACATTCGGTCAAACATTTTGATTCCTCCTCTCTTGTAGCCACGGAATAGTGATCGAACACAGTATGTCGCTACAATACAACTACACACGAAATGACGAAAATGCATTGTCTAACACTTTATATAAAAACACACCTGATTACGTACTGGTTCTACAAATTTCTAGCATACGGCAAACTCTGTTTTTTTAAAACAAATGGTTGTACAATTTGTCGCTGGATGACAGTTGATTTGACAATTGAAGAGTGGAGCCGGCATAATAAAGGTATGTCCAAAGGGTAATTTTACCGTCATGAGGAGGTACCAGGAGGTACCACATTTTTCAGTGTTAATTTTGATATCTTCTGGTACCTCATATTTCAGGAGGTACCAAAATTAACACTGAAAAATGTGGTATCTCCTGGTACCTCCTCATAGACTGTAAAATTTCTAATGTCCAAAACCGTACTGATTCGTAACGGGAGTTTGTGAAATTAAGGTTGCAAATCACTTCGAAGGTTTGAGCTAGTCATGTAAGTGTACGAGTATAAGAATGTAATAAAGTACAACTTTTTAGCATGCAAATTTCACGAAAGGTTTTGCAGTTAAAACTCCATTAGGACGGCCACGCTGCAAAAGAAACGGAAAAGGTGGAGTAAAGTGTAAAGACGGGATGCTTCTCGATTGCAAGCGTCGTGTCGTACCTGATTCCACGGGCACGGCGCTGCCCGGCTGCTCGGTGACCGGCACCCCGAGCGCGGCGCAGAGCCTGGGCGGGGGCGCGTCGACGCGGCAGATGGTGGGCAGCGCGAGCGCGCGCACGGCGTCGACGCGGACACCGTAGGTGCCGTACCCTCCCACGAGCCCGCACAGGCAGGCGGCCTCGCCGTCCAGGACGCCCGCGAGCGCGCCGCAGCAGCCCTTCTCCGGCCGGGTCAGCGTGCTCTGGGGCTCCACGTAGGTGAGGCACGAGGACAGGTTCAGCAGCGCGCCCGTGCAGTCAAGCCCGCCGGCGCCGGGCCACGACGCCGGCGCCGCCCACGGCGCGGCCGATATCTGCGCCAGCGCCGCGCGGGGCTGCAGCGACGTGAGCACGACGAGCGCGACGGCGGCCGCGACCACGGCCACGGGCGGCACAATCATAGCCATGGCGTCGATTCTCTGTGCTGCTTGATCTGTGTTTGACATATGGAGATGGGGGGAGCGCACGGCGCAGCAAGCGTGTGTCAGTGCCTGTGTGTTTTTGTGTTCGCGTGCGTGCGCTGAGTAATGGGGAGGTAGTAACAAGTACTAGCTTAGGGCATTTCTACGACAGTTTTTCTAATCTCGATCGTATTTTTTAAATCCTACAAATACAGTATATAATATGTAATAATTTTATATAAAACTTGATACATCTGAATATGTGTATCGTCTAATCTATAACAACGGGTAACGGAGAAAACAATATACATGCAAAGAAAAATATGTGCAAATAGAAATATGGACTTGTTAAATTAATCTTATATTTGAGAAAAATAAATGGTGATTTAGGGAACAGATTAAGAAAGGAACTCATTTAGGGAGACTTATATAGCTTCATTTTATACTAAAATATCTAAATTTAATTTTAAGTAGTCATATAAGTAATCTTTGAGAGATGGCAGCCCCGCCACGGCCTTCTTTGGCTTCTTGAGTTCGGTCTCGTCAAGGTACTCTAATGGCAGGTCAAGAAGTCAGACATACTGCCAATTTTTTCTACAAATACAAAAGAAATATTAAAAGTGGCAAAGTGAGTAGTTCAAAAACATTTTTGAATCCCACCTCCTTTAGCTACACGAAGAAAAATGCCACTTTGTCATGACGCGTAAGTTGGTTCCACGTGTGAGTTCGTGCAATAAATTGGGGTAAAAATGTATTGCTCCGATTTGCGACATGTTTTGCCTTTATGCTTTGGCAGCAGTTCCCGCCCAAGTTTTCACTGTTGTGCAATCGTAGTTCCGAGTCAGTTAAAATTGTATGCATCCTCAAGAATTAAGAAAATGATCTCGACAAAATTATGAAAAACTGACTGTTTTGTTGATCTGTTTATCGTGGAATCTATGTAAGTTTTAAGCAGTGTAAAAACCGTTCAGTTTTCGGTCGTTTTGCTCCGGCACAAATTAGAAACCGATCGGTAAACCGGTTAAATTCAAACTGAAATTCAAGTTTTTAGCACAATCTGTTCATATTTTACCGGTTTTTTAGTGGTTTTCACGAAAACCGGATAAACCATCGTGGACCAACATTTTGCATGAAACCGTTACGTGAGCACTGGTTCTACTCTGCTCAAAAGAGCACATCATATTGTTTCAACATGTGACATCCTACGGATTCCGTGCGCTTCTCTTTTCCTTTTGTTGTATTTGTGTCCGTTCTTTCTTTTGTTTATTGTATATTTATTTGTGACATACATATTTCTTATTACACTTATATCAGTGAAATAATTAGTAATGGATGTTCATGATCCTTTAATGATGAACGACAATATCCATCTATCACTAAAAAGTAAAGGGTTCATGTCAGTCTATCTGGCATGATCCTTTATAACAGATGATTATTTAGATTCATTGCTAATAGTACGGTCGGATTGAATAAAATAATTATTTGAGGCTACATGTTGAATGTAAGCTGAGATTTGACAACCAACATGCAAACACATCATAGAACACCACAAATAATTCATCATAGAAGTTTCATAACTAAATTAATATCACATATATTAGCTTAAAGTTTTATCACATAAGTTCCATAGGATTATAATGTGAAAACAATAATTTATACCACATACATAGTTACCTCAAGTACACTATTGTTGATGTCGAAATAAAAAACGTATATTGTGTCAACTACTAACTCGTTATCTCGAAAAAACTGGCTAAAACCAGTAGTTAGGTAGCACCATCTATCTATAGATTTGTGCACTGCAATTGAGACTCTTTTGCTTCCTAGCGTCGTTAGTTAAATCTAGATGGTCTACTAGTGCAGGTGAGGTGTGATGTATTTCTCACAATATGCCTTAAAAAACACTATTACAATAAAATTTGTTTGTATCTAATTAGATGAGGCAAATGTATATATGTAGATATTTGCAATTATGTCATATCGAGATGTCTTATAGGAGAGTCTTTGTTGTTGGAGTTATATCTATATGATTGCTACAATAATATATGTTCTTCAATTGATCACTTTGGTTGGTGTCACTCTCCTTGGATTTCTACTTCCCTTTTTCTCGGCATTGATAGGAGCCTCACTTATTTTTATAGAAAATCCAGTAAATACATATATAAAATAGACATGTGTTAATAAGTAATGTTAGTTCCTTATACATATTGTCATCACTTTCGTCTATTTTTATGGCTTGTGATTTATTTTCTTCCGCATAATTATTGAAAATGGTAGGTATAGCAAACACTGGAGCTCCCATTGTTAGTACTACAAAGTTCCCTTCTACTAGGGTGACTCGGCCAGTAAATACAAACCATCATTTACTAGCCATGATGGAATGGAAGACGGAACAGAAAACGATTAAAGAGGCCGCGATGCAACGGAGGCCACAACGAAACGAGGAGGCGAGGAGAATGACGAAGCAGTGATGATGGTGATGAGAGGATAAGGTTAGCATTCTGCGTGTTATGAAAACATGACCGATTCACTGCTGACCCCGTCTATTTATACCTAAGAGGCATTTATAATAATGGATGATAACTGCCACTCGTCGCTAATAATCACACCAATCATTAATGACAAATGATAGTTAACACTTGTTACTAGTTCTTCTCAGTGTTCTAAAAGACACTAGGCGCTAGTCGGACGTTGCCTGGCCGTCTAGGACAGCACACTCTCACCATATAAGACATTGAAGACAGTCGTGGTTGTGGCGCTGGAAGAGCTGTCGTGGCGAGCGAGCAGGACTACAGGAGGTTGAACCACACCGAACTAGAGAGCGCGGCCAGAGCGGCGCGCGTGAGGCCGCCCGAGTCGTGGCGCGCGAGGCCGGGCGGGAGCGCGGCGAACGACGGTGAGCCGACAACGCGTGACGAGCTGACGGCGCGGGAGCGAATGGCCGGACGAAGGCGCGCGCGAGGCCGAACTGGGGCGTGGCGAACGACAACGAGCCGACGATGCGTGATGGGCTGACGGCACGAGTGCAAGGAGCAGGAGTAGCGGTGGAGGCCACGCGTGAGTGCCAGGACATCAAAAACCCTAAGATATTTTTGCATTTTACCATCTAAAGTCTGATTTTTATACTGTAGTCGCCGTCGCCGCCTCCGATTTTTATGCTGTAGTCGTCGTCGCCGCCCAATGCGCCTAGGCGCCACAGTTGACCCGCCTAGGCGGCCTGGCCACCCAAGGTCTCCACACGGCGTTGGGGTGGTGCCTAACACCTAATCCTACCTAGACCCGATTTTTAGAACACTGGTTCTTCGACCTTTAGACATATCATGATGTCACTTATCACACAAGTCACATTATGACTTATCACTAATAATACATTATTAATAACACGTGTAAAACAGTACTTTGTGCTTCTCTACGAGCTGTAAAAGTCGAAAGTATTCGCAGTATTAGCTCAAATTCTTCTTCAGGCAGGTAGGTAGGTAGTACAAATATTAGCATTGCAACATCCTGCGATGGTGCATACATACAAGGTTGAAACGCAATTCTGCCTTTTACGCGCTGATTAAACAGTACAAAACTTTAACGATAATAAGTCATCCATAGCGATCCAAAACAGCTATGAACATATGATGCACGTGAGAAGAGCAAACATGAGATGAACTTTTGAATGCTATCTTCTGCAGCTCGTGAAAGATGGTTATTACACAAAAAAAAGGCGAGCATGGAAACTCTAGGGGTTAAATTGCCAGAGCCAATACAACATTATTCACGTTGGTTAGCTTGTTCCATCCAATATTGAAAGAATCATGGCCCCCTTAATGCCCATTTTATCTAGCAACTGAAATGAGAACCTCCATCACACTAAAAAAGACTGTAAAGCTGCAACAGCGTTCCTATAATATCCCAACTCACAAGGGAGAGAAACTGATCGCTCGAAGCTGAAACCTGAAGTATTCTGAACATCCTCTAGGCACATACAACCAACTGCAGAAGTATAGCATGTCCTCCCACAACAGTTTCTGTGGGCATATTTACTCTCCTACGGTCATTCCAAAACCGAACTTGTAGTTCTTCTTTGAATGGTCAATCTGCACCACATAACATAAGTTCAAAAAATGTTAATCCAAAAAAACAGGGCACTATATATATGTATGGATAATATATAGTGGCAAGAAGAGAACAGGAAAGTCAGAACTATAATACAACACATACCTCTGCAGAAAGAAGAAAATTAACACCCATGTTCAATCTCTCTTCCAAAAATGCAGCAACAACACCATTTGAGTCAATTTTCCCCCTTAGTCGGCACTGCAGTATAATCCATTGATAAGTTCAAACTACTAAAAGGAAATATATATATATATATATATATATATATATATATATATAAAGGAACTGCAGGAGTGAGAGTGCATGGGTTTGCACTGTTCATGGACATATATTGACACTAACAAGCCCATGCCGAGATACAAAACTGGGCAAGCTCAAGAAATAATCCATGCTAGTTTAATATATCAGGAATATAAACACTAACCTGCCTAAGCATATAGTCATAACCAAAGCTAGAAGTCACTTCTCTTGACATTTGATTATACATGAAGTCAGACGCAAGGGAAACCTGCAGACCAATACCCTTGCAATCAGATTAAAATGAAATATGAAAGTCTTCTGTTGAAAATAATTGTGAGGCTCAACCTTCTCAGAAACTTTCTGGACATAGCTCAAGGCAATAATACCTGTACTGGCAACCTGTAGAGTACCCACCTGTAATAGCAATAAAGAAAAATTGTGCTCAGATTACATCCTCAAAGTGCTAAGTTCTATTTGTATAACAAAGGTGGATGTACTAAGCAGTGTAATTGAATCTGTCAACTGAATAATGATGAATAATGGTGCTTTTATAGTGATCGTGAAAGGGAAGTGCCCACTCTTGCTTCTTAAGCCTTATTTTGATGGTAGTGAATTTGATACTTGTGGTTTGTTTCAATAGGAATGGATTTAACCAAACTTCCTTCAGATTGGCAGGGCAAAACTAAAGCATCCACCAATCTGAAGAGATTGAACCTATTCCCCGTCCATCTAAACACACCCTCATTGCCTCATTGTTTTTCAGTGACACTAGAGGCATTGACCAACTTGGAGCCAATTTGGTAGGGCCTATTGAACCTGAACCTAGTGAGAATCAGGTGGAGATCAGCCAAACAGGATAATTTCCGTTAGCTCACAGGTGGAATCACCCCATAGTGACTCGTTTTTACATAGGGGAGGAGAATCGCTAAAAAGACTACTTCTCACAAGAATTAGGCGAACCAAATACAGATGTACCCCACAAAGTTTCCAAATAATTCCCCACCTACCATTGGGTGCACCCTTCTCCCTCTGTGCCCGATCCTCCTCCCATACACAGAGTAACCATCCCTGCACGCGCTATCCTCAATGCTCGCCACAACCCCTCTGCTAGGCACAGCTGCCACTGTCCCTTCAGATCTGTCTGCCAAGCTCCGCGACATTCTACAGACCGTCTTCACTGAGCGTAGCTGTCACATCTCCACCGAGCCCCTTTCCTAGGTTGAATTAGTTCATGAGCTAACCCATAACTTGATGTGCATATATCCCCAAATGTGGATAGAACCTCAGATGCCACATGCACCTCGATCTGATACTTTTAATCAAAGTGAATAATTAGTTTCCTTCCGCCCACGCTCATGACAGAATTTGTTTGAGAATTTTTCATTTATTCCCCTTTCTTTTTCAGTTCAGTGAGCTTCTCCCAGTTTCCATTTGCCTGCACCATTCTGTTTTTCCTTGGGATCCTCTTTCTCATATTTCTTTGCAAAGGTTTCATACTGATGCATTTGGATATCAGTGACAATCACACAATGATGCATAACTGCAATTCTAGCTATGATCAGATCTTCAAATGTTTGTGTTCAGTTTTGTGATTACTTTGTTCAGAATTCAGATTCATATTTTTGTACAGCCATATGCAGTTGTTTGCAATGAGATGATCTGCACCTCTGAAAAGTGAAGGCTACTATTGCAAGAAGTTCACTTGAATGTGAATTTGTAGTTCTGAAATCCATATTCAAATTTATTTCATTCACAATTTGAGTAGGTCTGAAAAACATATATGCTTTAACCTAAATTTACATATAAATACAGAGCGATTCATTAAAACCATAACAAATGTTTTCCAAGCAGGGGCACTATGGTTTATGGACAGTTTAGCTGGAACTATCCTGTATCAGAATCTAGAGTCAAGTTGGTAGCCAAACGCTTTCAATAACTGATTATGATTCTCTAAAGGATCTGATTCAAGGAGAATCAGGAACAAGATCAGATAGAGTTGGAATCAGAATCAGAATCAGAATCAGGACCCCTACCAAAGGGCCCTTAGGGAAAAGTACATCCAACATTTGTAACAATAGCAGAAGAATCTCGAGAGTTTGAAAAGAAGAAATAAAAAACATGCAAACAAAGTATTAGAGGTTACGGATGATGAAAAGCTGCATGGTTAAACCTCAATCAACTTGAATACAGTCTAATGCAGCCCTCAATCCAAAAATGGATCATGAAATTGACTATTAAGTATTAACAAAGACTATATTTGTTCCTTACCATTTTATCTGTATTATATCGAGATGCAAAACCAATTCCCGACTTCCTTTGGTGGCCAAGCCAGAATATTTCAGTTCCCATTGACAAATTTGGTGTGACACTCTGAAATGCAAAAGGTCATTGTTTCCTAGTCAAGAGTAGTCATGGTTAAATAAAGAAAAAATGACTTCATAACCATACTTGTGCTAGAAAATTTACCATAAACAGAAATCAGAAAATGATTTAGCTAGCAGGAACATCTATTTGTGCAATAAATTACAGGTGCATTAGAAAAGTCATAATTGTAAATCGCGTGTGCATAACTGCATATTTGCAAATTGCAACAGCAATTGAATTGCATATGCATAAATCTCATTTTGCCAAGCTCTTTCCAAATTGGTATTGAACTTAATACCTCAAATTTATTTAGTCTGTAACCCAATCGTATAGTTCATTTCCAGTAATACTATAAGTGCACAGCAGCACTCAAATGAACCAATACAGAAAATAATCTGTCCACTAAGTATAACTACATCATAAATTCAAGACAGCAAGTTATTAAGACTAAGACGTAAGTTATCTTTCCTGCAGAATCTAAACAATCAATGGATAAATGAACAGCTAACGAGAACCATAAATATGATCGTTTTTCTTTTTCATTTCCCTAAAGTCCTGAAGATGGCAATGTGATGCTGTAAACATAACTGCACGTTTGCATGTAAAGATACTTACCTGAATATAATTTGCCCCATAGAATGCATTATTTCCAATTTGGAATTGTGCTCGATAATCAGTGCCCTATACAGATATGTGAATTCTTTTAAGAGAAGGACTACAGATCTCAGATGGAAGCAGGAAAAAAGACAAGGTAGTTTGTTAATTAGTAATATTATTATGTTAATAACTAATACATAAATCATCACATATTAGTATATTACAGGAACATACTTACTGATAAAAGAATCATGGCCAAATATACTAACCTTGTAGTCAAAGTTAAACATTCCTTGGGAATAATGTGGCTCATGGGTAAGCTGGGAATTAGGATTTCATCATCAGAATAAGAAAAATATCAGTCATCAAATAAAAATTAACCAAAATATCCAAAATCAGGTACCTGTGCATTTATTTTCAGAGTAAGATTATCTGTCAAATCACATTTCACACGAGCATTCAGCCTTCCATCTGTCATCACCCTTCCAACGAGCATTAACTGTAGAAAAAATCATAAAATATCACAAGTTGTGATATACACCAAACATAAAATCCCTATATTGAATGCCATATAGACAAACCTTTGGATCTAGAAAATTGGCACCAAATTCATAATGAGCTGTTGGAACTTTAATAGTTTCAGTTGACTGAGATGGAACTTCTAAGGAACCCATAAAAACACTGTTGAAGTTGTCAGAATAAATTACGCAATAGAACAGGAAAACATGTTTACCAATACTACATGTTTCCCATACCTGTGGCTAAGTGAGAACTTCTGATTTAATCCTTTAGTGAAGTCGAACCTCAATCCTTCAAAAAGCTCAGGTTTCAAAGACACTGCAAATGGAGAATGTCAGTATACCTCACAAAAAAAACGTTCAATACAAATTTCACATAGAAAATAGCATGTATGCACCAACAGATTAAAGCACACAATTACTCCTTTCAAGGTTAACACTGCATTGCGCATACATGGTCACATAAAAATGAACAAAACATGATAGCATCAATAAATACCATGTTAATGAAAAGGGTCACTCACGCGGAGTGCTAAGATGTAACTGAGGTTAGTCAATGACACCATGAGGATGGAATTATATTTCAAGAAGCTGATGTTTATTATTAAAGTATAGTGGTATATTAAGCAATCAAACTGTAGGAGGAAACGTCACATGTGAGTGCAGCCATTGTAGCAAATTATTTTGTGAATGTACTTTATTATGTAGGAATGTCTGAAGTTAAAAACATGTTGGGTCAATCATATATGCGAGATTATGAAGGTTTGAACATAAGAAGTTGAAGATACATTTAGACAAACATGTGTGAGAAGTCAACTGCAACCTGAATTTCGGGTTGTCTGAGCATTTTAGTCCCAAATCTCGCATGGACTGGAGTTTGTGAAGCACAACCCACCAGCAATAGTCAATAGCAACCAATGTATCAGCAAATTATAGTAAATTAATAGTAATACAGTGTACTAAATGCTTCCAGATTGCAGAACGATACAGTCCACTGACAACACCGGCTGTCACACTACACAGTGAGCATTTTATTCACAGTTTCACCTGAGATACGAATTACCAATTTGAACCGTCGAACAGCGTCAATCAATCGGTTCGCGACCAAGCAACCGACTATACCACCATTTTACCCCCAGGCCCCAACCACGTGATAACGCACGCGTGCATCAGGTAGCAATTCTCCAATGCGGCAGCAATTCACACGCACGAGCAGTCAAAAAAAAACTAGAAATGGAGGAGGGGCAAGGGGTTGGACGAACTGAGGGCCTCGCGCTGGATCTCCTCGAAGGGCAGGGGGCACGGGAGGTTGAGGTAGTCCACCTTCTCCTCCTTCTTCTCCTCGCCGTCCGGCTTCGGCGGGAGGATCCCGGCGAGGCCAGCCCCGTACGGCGGCGGCGCCATGTGGGGCTGCGATGGAGGAGGAGGCGGCGGCGGCGCTGCGGCGGAGGCGACGGATCCCATGGCGGCGAAACCCTAGAATGGGGTTTGGGTCGGGGAAGCGTGGCGTGGCGTGGCCTCTCGTCTCCCACCTCGCGACGCGGAGGTGGAACTTTATCGCCGACCCCCTTTTGATTTTCTTCTCTCGCTTCGGCGCGCTGCGTTGCTTGGGTTTTGCCGTTTTGGGAGGGTTTCTGCTATTCGTGGTTTTGGGCCCAGGTGTCAGTGAGATAATACCATGTTACTGTGAAGATTTAAAGGTAAGAAACGATTTCATAAATGTTTAGTTCTATCGCAAAACACAAGCTCCATCGAAAAAAATATTTCTGGGTTCTTACTTATCATCGGTTCATAAATTAAATTAATAAACTTTATTTTCTTCAATACTCCTTAAATACGCATTGCATAGTTTCTGAATACTACTCGTCTCAAATTATAGAAGATGCAAAGAAAATAGTCTTAACTACTTCTCAATTAGTACTCGAGATAATTAGTACTTTAGATAAAGGAAAAATAGGAAGATCTAGGGAAAGAATTATAGAAGTTGTAATATTTGATATAAAATTTAAATAATAGAAATAATTGTTTTTTGAGATGAGGATGTACTTTCTTATTAATTATGATATTTTGTTTTTTTAACATTATAGCTACTTGTGGTAGTGAGGGAGTAATACTATGTTAAGTAAGATCTATGAAGTTAGAGTTCGACAAAAAAATGCGTAGCCCATTAACGCGCTCGACTTGTTCTATTTTCTTAACGAGTTGAGCTGGTGTTTTAACTCGTTAGTATAACGAGCGAGTTCGAGCTGGCTCACGAACTGCTCGCGAGCTTAACAAGCTCAACACAAGTAGTCAAGCAAACCCACTAAAAAAATAACAAAACATCATCTTAGAGCATGAGAGTCATTATTTTGTATTGTATTTGCTAGTGTCTAGTTATTGCTCATTTACTTGATATTATAAATTTATTATTATGGTCTATATAATTATCATATAAAAGTATGAAATAAATAATATGTGTGATGAATTTGATGTAATCATAGAAATAGTGATGTAACTATGGATGTTTAATTTTTGAAACCTTATATATTCTATTTATTTCATGTTTTTATGTTTGATATGGGATTATTTGAATATTTATTATTTAATTATCTTTTAAATAGTTGGCTCACAAGTTAAACGAGCTAGCTCATGAGCTGGACTGAGCTAAACCAATTTTTCTGACGAGCTGAGCTAGTTCATCATCCACCCCTATATGAAGTGTCATTTGATTAGTCCAAACGTGTTCATCTTTTCAAAATGTCCTAAACCACTTGTTTGTAGCAAATGTGCTAGCTACAAACAGGTTTCTACGATAAAGGTGTAGAATGTAGAATGTGAACCTCCAAGAGTTCTTTTAGAGAAAGAGAGAATTTATACTGGTTCAGGCCTCCCTGGAGGATAATAGCCCTACGTCCAGTTCGTAGTGATTTTGGCATAATATTGCCTCTATGATGTCTCTCTATTACAAGGATGGTGCCCTATTTTTATAGGCAATAAAGTAAAGGAAAGTACTCTTTTACCCTCTACATACAATGGGCTTTGGAGGGGTAAAAGGGGACAAAACTAGACTATTTACATGCAGCTTTACAGACATGGAAGATACACATCATTTCAGGGGTGTGGGCCCCGGTATGACTATTTGTATTGTAGTGGTTTTTAAGATATTTCATCTTTTGGACTAGAGCACTTATCGGAGGGTCTTCGCCAGAGCTCACTGGAGAGGACTCCGAAGAGGGCTTCGGAGGCGTCCTCGAAAGGGATCGGAGGTTTGCCTTCGATCTTGTGGTTTTTGAAGGTTTTTATTTGATTTTATAGAATAAGAAGCTAAGCGTAGAACACGCATCGTTAAGATCCTACTGTACGTCTCTGGAGTCTTGACGCAGTGAAACCCTTTGCTTTGTCTCTCCGTAGGCAAATTGCTCCTAAGCTAGACCGGTAGCATAGTAGTAATGTCTTAAGAGTCCATTTATCCGTTTGACATATGTTGTAAAAGATAAAAAAATAGATAAAATTAAGATCAATAGAAATTATGTAAGGGTTGAAATAAATAAATTTAATGCTAAGGATTTGATAAACATCTTTAAAATAAATTTTCCAATACTATATATATATATATTAATAATACATTGTTTAAGAGCATGCATGAGTTGCCAACTCAAAATGCAAATGTTGAAGATGCATGGCAGAGCTTTTGCTTGGGTCTATAGTATTCTACTTCGACTTCTTCTTCGACCAAATCCGGTTAGTTTGGATTTTGGAATAGTGTGTTTTTAGGGCGGTTCTAGAATAAATTGGCAATATGCCTCCGTCCGCAAGTAAACTATGGATACAATAGGGCTAGGTTCTAGAAGTCAACACTCCCAACGGAGCTACCATTGCTGCAACAACCCACTCCCAAAAGCCAAATCAAAGCTCCTGTAGAATAGAGGCCAGCTAGCTACCAGAATTGCACGGGCACAAAGTTGAAAGCTCTAGCGTCCCTGTCCTTGGAGAACTTAAGCCCTGGAGAGACAGGACGATGTGGATGGCCGGAGTCATTGTCCTTTCGCGTGTCCTTGTCCACGTTCTTGCGCGTACCACTGAGACCAGACACGGAGTGGAACACTGGACATGGACTCATTTGCAGAGCAGGAAACAATGTGTGACCCGGATTTGTTTCATCCGGAAGATGATTCAGAAAACTATGTTTCGGACCGATATGTGAGATCGGTATACAGATGAAAAGGAAGAGCTAGGAAGCTCAGAGTGTGCTCTAGATTCTAGAAGCCGGAGCACAACAAAAACTGATGACTGATGAGTGGTGCTGGTAGTGGTAGAATTGTAGCTAGAGCTTGTGTTCTTGGCCTTGCATCGGTAGTTTCTACTCTTGACAGGTTCATATGTGTCCGTGGAAATCTTGATGCGGATCTAGCCGATGCTGCTGGAGGACCTCGTGTCTGTGGTTGTAAGTTTTTTTGATGAAAAATTGGCAATATCATGTGAGAGGCGGTAAAAAAGATGAGTGGTGTGGAAATTACGTGATGAGTGGTAAAAAATGGCAATATACCTCCGCCTGTAATTTTTTAAATTTTAAAAAATGGCAATATATTTTTTTAAATATACCTCCAGCCCGGCCGACGGAAGTTAGCCGGCCTCCAATGATGTGGTAGAATATCACGCTATCTTCCGTCGGCCACGTGAAGCCGACAAAAATTAGCTAATCTAGGCTAATCTACCTAGGCCAATGGATAATATGCCGATCGATCTAGGCTAAATCGATCTAGGTCGTCATATCAAGCACCAACAAAAGTCTGACATCAACCGATCGGCCTAAATCGATATATCATCCGTCGATGTAAGATCAATCGACAAATCAATAATCGACATAAAGCTATTTTTGCAAAATTAAAAAAAAAAATGAAATTTCGAATAAAAATGTATAATTTAAAAAATTCCATATACGAGACGACAGCCTCCCTTCCACCCGCATCGAGTTGCACATATGTACATGGCAACTTGGGGGCCAATGGCGGTCCGCACATAGATTTTCTCGCGGGAAAACCACGTTCGCCCGTTCATCTAGATGACTATCTGCAGGCCAAAGCTGGAGCTCTCCATCAAGATAGCTGCAGAATTGAAACGGCCAAATCTGATCAACGAAGGCACAAGAGGAGTGATCTATTCTTACCCGGCATCGTGGCATCGAGCAAGTCGGACAAGATCTGGAAAGCGACCGGCCTGTCTCGTCCGATCAATCTAGAAACCCTCTCCGTCTCACCGCTCCGTTCGGCCGGATCGAGCGGCCCACCGCCCGCGTCGCATCCACATTCAGGCTCTCGTCTAGAAGCTTGGAGCAATCCAATTTCCGTACCTAGGCGTCCCACGTCGGAATCCTGGCTTTGAGATTTTTGACTGCTTCCTAAACCATCTCCTCTCGTGGACGGCTGGACTCTCAGTAGCTTCGGACCTACGGGCTATGGTGCAGCAGTTACAGTGGGTGGACTCTGTATCCACATTCCAGGCTCGACGCTCTCGGACATGTGTTTGATGGTATTAATTATTGAGATGGATGAAATGAAATGAAACACCTATTTAGAGCCAAATCGTTTTATCAGAGAGGGTATTTTCAGTTGTAAAGCTGATGTGGCATTCTAAGAAACAGTGTTATGAAACTCACCATTGTCGATAGCCTTACGTGTACTTCCGTTTAGTTTGTTTCATATTAAATATTTGCAATTAATTTAAAAGATTAAACATGAACTAATTATAAAAATAATTGTAAAAATCATAGGTAAGCTCAATTAATTTATGATTAGCAAATGTGTATTGTAGCATCACATCGTCAAATCATAGTGCAATTTGGCTAATTAGATTCATCTCGTGAATAATCCACCGATTATAAATGGTTTTATAAACAGTCTATATTTAATACTCCAAAATAACATTCAAATATCTAATGTAACGAGACTATATTTTTGAACTAAAGAACCAAACAATCCCTTACTTATTTGCTCCCTTCATATGTGTTGTCATTTCTCCATTTAGGTGTTTCCGGTAGTAAAAACTTCATCCGTCCCATAATATAGTAAACTATTTTTTAATTATTTATCAACAAAACAAAAAGGTCTTATCAAACCCACCATAAAATTAGAAAGAAAGATAAAGTAAGTAGACCTTACTCTTTGAATGATGTCTGCTATTTTGATATATAAATTTGATGTAGATAAAATTGCATAAGCGGTTTTTTTATATTTCCTTACCTTATACTTAACCATGCACGGCAAGAATTTCTCGCTATTTACGATTTATTCTTGTTGCTAGATGTTTTACGGTAATAAGAAGAAATGTTCTTTACTGTCCGTTAATTATGGATCAGATTTGTACGAATGTTCGCGCGTCATAATCGGAAAACTAGAAACAGGTAAGAACTCAGGACAGGATAAACGCTTCCCGTGGGCGATGACGCCTTTCGCGCTTATCATCCCGCTCCGCGTCTTCCAGAAAAAAAAACGACTTTGGGGCCTGGTCACCTGGGCGCACCGCGCACGCTTCCGTCACGCTCACAGGCTATATAACAATGGGGACTTGCCGCGGTATCGCCGCAAGAAACCACCAACGCCAAAAAAAAAACTGCTAGAGCGATCAGCGATACGATGAGCTCAGTGTGCGCGAGGCCCGTAGGCATGGGGTACATGGCCGGCGGGGCGAGGAGCCAGCAGCGGCGGAGGGCGGCGCGGGTGAGGGTGCCTGCCGCGGCCGTGGCCATGGCGCCGACGGCGAGGGCGGAGACAATGTACGAGCTGCTGGGGGTGGAGGAGACGGCGGAGCCGGAGGTGATCAAGGCGGCGTACAGGCGCGCGGCGCGGCGGTGGCACCCAGACGCGTGCCCCGGCGGCGCCGAGCGGTTCATGAGGGCGCGCGAGGCCTACGAGGTGCTCTCCGACCCCGAGCGGAGGCGCGGCTACGACATCCAGCTGCGCTGCGGCGCCGGCGGCGGAGCGCAGGCAGCGCGGCGAGCCGGGTTCGCCGACTGGGAGGCGCAGCTTGCCGGGCTCCAGTGGCGCGCGGCGGCGCACGGGCGCCACGGGGAGACGTGGGGGAGCAGGATGCGCCACGCCACGGCGCAGGCGCAGCCGTAGCCGCCTTCTGGCCCATCCCCGTTCTAGGGGAATCAAAGAAGCTGCTTTCTGCCGCGTTTATTTTCGCGCGGCTACCTGGAATGTGTATACCATACCAAAGTACGCAGTATAGAACATTGTACAAATTCCCAACATTTTGAAATTTGATAAAAGGTCCCTTTTTGAGAAGAAAACATATGGCTTTTTTGTCTAAGAAACAGTGCTTAACGGACCACTTTTTACGCGTTCTAGAGAACAAGATTATAAACAGCGGAAAAGCTGTTTACCACTAAAATCGTTTAAGTGTGATATACCAGCCTTCAAATAAAGGGGACCACCACAACTCGACCCTCAAGAAGCCTAGAACATCAGAACAAAGAAAAATGTACAGTAATTAAAAGAAGTAGTACCGCTCAGATGTCATAACATTCTGGAGTTTGGAGTTTGGAAACTATGGAGTAGCCTTTTCAGATCTACTGGGAACAAGAACACAAGTCCTTTAAGGTTGCTAGTTCAACACTGACAAACTTTTTTTAGTCTAGGAACATAGTCACGAATCTCCAAATACCATACAAATTCCTTAAGATATCTGATAATATGTTTAGTATACGTATACCCCTCCACAAAATTTGAGGTATAGTTTCAACTCACACATCGAGAAATCACCAATTTTATTTCTCAAAAGTTTAATCATCATACCCTGTGTTGTCAAAAAATTTCACAACTATTAAAAATATATTTAAGGAAAAACGTACACCATGGATGTCCCCCGGACTCCTGGAGGAATAACATCTCCGTCCATTTGTCCCCCACTCAAACTCAACTCAAACTAGGATTTTGGGAGTATTCCACACACCAGTCAATCCTAATAACCATTAAATATGTTTCCAGTGAACTCCGGCCACTAACATAATAGTAATTCAAATAAATAATGGTATCCGTACAATGTTTTCCTGAAAATACTGCTCCGTATACTAAAACCGAATCCAAATTGTTGATAGAATTTTGTAAGAAACCAAGTAAAGTCTACCCTTAACTATTTCCGAGATCGTCGTTTGATTCCCATGCACGGCGAAGGGGCAGCATCCGATCCTGTCCGTAAAGTCTCCTTCACGATGTTCTTCCTCCTTGTATGTACACGGTTTTCACTAAACGAAGGAACAATCAATCGGTGGTGAGCCGCTTTTCCGGAAAAAAGGATTTCCACCGAGCCTAGATTTTCCAGTTTCCACACCGAAGCCCTTTTCCTATGCAAAAGGATTTCCACTCGATACAGCACTCACTGGTATGTTCCTGAAATAACACCGCTGATTTTCAGCATGCATATGAATAGGAGTGATGCCGTATTGGACAGAGGCAGGTGCAGGTCAAAGCAACTTTACCGCAGTGGAGAGTTCGGGATCTGCTCAACAAGGCATGGAAGTCCACCTAAAGATGCAAAACCGCATGCTTATACAATTGTTTCTTTGTCTTTATGCAGTAACTAGCTAGTCATTTGGTTGATGCTCGTCAGAGTTAAGCTTACCATGTGATCCGCCGGATGGAGCAAAAGAGGATGATGTATTGTTGGAGAACCATGTTTCAGGCAAACCATCAACCAGAGAAGTCGGCAGGCCAGTATTAGGCAAAGCCGCTTGCAACGTACTCACATCCATAAACTGCAAAATGGAGCGTGGTTCAGAAAACCAGCGGTAAAAATGGCCATGCTGACCAGCACTGCATACAACATACAGATCCCGAACTCGCTATGAGGAGTGAGGAGGGAACCATCTGAGTGGAAACTAGGTTACCAAGAAACAGGACTTGCCAGTTTGACTGGTTTTAATAAAAAATCGCTGCTTTGCCACCATTTTCGGATCCTATTGGCTACATCCAAAGCAAGGAAGATTGGCATACCATAGCTGGACCCTCTGAGTCAACCTCAAATGGAAGATCAAATGGATTCAATGGCGTTTGCTCTGCAGAAGCTCCTCCCTATATATCAGAGGCATTATATATGGTCTGGTCTAGAATCATTTTAAAGAACATCAGTTGCGCACAAATATGTTAAATATCTTAATTTTTTACCACGGAAGGATTAGTAAATGGTGGAGATGACTCTAGGAATGCAGTGAAGGGTTCATTAGGAGCTAATCCACCCATAAAAAATTCCTGGGAATCATTACCAAGAGGTTCCTACATGACCAAAAAATATATTAGATCAGTCAGGACCCAGAAAAATGAAGAGAGAAAAAGGGGTACCTCTGAAGGTATGTTGCAAGTAAATGGATTGTTTGTTGTGAGGGAAATATCATCAACATTTTTGTGCTCATTAGTTTGAAGCTGAGGACTGGACAGACTGTGAGTCATAGTCCCACTTGCATCATCAAATGAATGCCAGAGCTGCAAAAACACAATAATAAGGGGTAGTATGAAAGTTCTGGGGAAACAGTTTAACATAAGTCAAAATATCAGAATAACATTTCAGCAACAGCGACATAAGTTGCCTATTAACGAATTTCATAGTTTACTCACCTGCAAATTATTTCCATCAATTGGTCCTTTAGGTTCTTGTGAGTTAGAACTCGTTAGCGATAGATCTAGTGAAGCTTGTTGGGCGCTAACACTAGTGGCACTAAAAGCACTCCAAGGCTGAGGAAACAGGAACAATTTAATTAACAATATTAAATGCATACGTGGAAAATCATAGTTGTGTAGTGCAATCAGCATTTTATTCAAAAGAACACATGATCCTCGTGCATTTTCAAAAGATGCAAAAACACTATTATCATTTTTTAAAGAACAAACCACATTTTATTGCATGTTTATGCTGACATGAGAGCATATAATTTGCAAAGCAATGCAAATGTTCCTCACCTGAGAAATACTTGCATCCGAGGATGTATATTTAACAGCAGATTGATTGGTGACAAAAGCATTATCCCTTGAGGTATTTGAGCTCTGGAGCCACATCAGTTGATCATTTCGTTCAAATGAAAACAAATCACAACTCACAGCTTGTTTATCTATGCCTATAGCAGCAATACCAGAAACCTCAGTGACTCCAGATTGCTTATCTTCTGGTGACGTATCAAATGTAGCCCACCCAGTATTGTCCATTAATGGAGCTGCTGTGGGCAGTCTATCAGCAGATGGAGTTGTGGGCTGCAAGTTAGCAAAAAGATCTACTGGTGGATCCAAGCCAGTTACAGGTTGCTGCTGTGCAACAGGCTCATTAAAGAGATCTTTCTGTGCATCATTGGCAACATCAGAAAAGGCTGTGAAACTTGGAGCAAATGAATCCTTATTTTGTTGGATTCTATGAGCATTATCAGATTCAAAAAACATATCAGCTAAGCTTGATTTACCAGATCTAAGAGATGTCGAGTCTTTGTTCCCTGTTGATGTGGTTCTCTGCAGAAAAGCAGTTTAAACTTAACAAATAGTTTTTATTAGGTCTGGCAAGAAAGAAAAAACAATTATTTCTTTAGAGTGGAATGTTTACCAGCTCAGCTTGGGTGTTTCCACTTGAAGCCTGTATGTTTGATTGATTTTGTTGCATAGAGGAGCTAATAGACCCATTATCAAGGAAATTTGGTGACTGAGGTGCAGTTTTAAATGTATCACTGATACTTGACCCTGAACAGTCAGAGGTTCTTGGTCCACAAATCTCATTGGTAAATTGATCTTCAGACATCCCCTCATGCAGATTCTGTGGACTGTAAGCAAATCCAGACATTTTCCCATCATGTCCCCTATCTGAACCAGGTCTCCTAGTTAGCATCACAGATTGCTTGCCATTGTGTCTTTCTTCATATTGGTAATCATAAGGTGGGCTCTGAGAAAATGAATGGTACGAATTAGCCCTTCTATGATCTTCTTCATAGTTCTTTTGATTCTGCATTGACAGAATATAAATTACTTTAGGAAGACACATTTTGACAGCATATGTGTAGGACTGGAAACTAGAATAAAATCGTCACTTAGAAAAAAAACAAATACATGAACGAACTTTGATCACAAGCAATAGCTGCATAAGTATTCAGTGTTTTCTAGACATACTGAGCAAAATTGCAAAAGCTTTTAATAACTAATGGACAGGTACAGAATAGCTCTCAGTCAAACTAAAACAATACGTTGTAAATTAAGCTAACCTGACCTGTTTATCTCTTGGAGGCCTTTCAGAAAACTTTCCTCCAGCATACCTTCTCTCCACATAAACAGCCTTGATGAATTCCCTGAGATTGTTGACGTTGCTGCAAAAATAGTTTTAGAGTGAGCAGGTACAGTGCCCAGTATATATATATTCACTAGACAAAGTCTGCATTGATAACACTTCTTTAAGGACAAATGTCTGCCCTTTAATTAATAAAGGAGTAACTGACGAAGCATAAAAGGTGAATAACAGAAAGGACAATAGAAGAGCGTGTTCTCAGGGGTAATGCCGGGTTTACTACACAATTGTAACAAATTTCTTTACCTGCTATCAGGTAGCTTCATTTTCTGGGCATCAAATTCCTTCAAGAACGATTCCCTGGCTCGCTGTATCATTCAGTTTAAGAGTTATGACATGAATAAAATGGCCATTTCCAAGCTCAAACCAACTCAACAGATGTATTTACCTGATTTCCACCGTTCTGGAGATCCTCGACCTCTTGTGTGGTGAACTTGGACATAGACACTGATTTCACACGGTGCGTGAACTCACGGCTGAAAATCCAGCAATGTGTCAGGATAACAGAAGAAAACATAATATCACCATATGTGCAATTAGTTAAGCCCAAATACCCCTAGAAGGACTAGAATTGAGCAACTCTGACAGGGTAAATATTTGCATCACGGATACTAAATGAGACGTTGTGTACTAAGCACGCCAATACCACAATCTTAAGAAATAAATTTAACCAATGAACAGTAATAAAACTGAACTCTCATCGCATCCACAAGCTTCGATGAAAAAACTACTCGTAGAATCACAGACTGCTCACAAATGGATGGAACCCACAAAATTAACAGAGGCGAAAGCCAGTACTCACTGGATGCCGCTGCAGGAGATGCAGATGAAGGTCCAGAAGCTCGTGCACACGTACTGCGGCCCCTGGATCAGAGTCCCACCAAACACAGAGGATTCAGCACAACAGCGAACACCAACCCGGATCAGAGGCAGCGGCCCGAATGCAAAGGTATCACAGAGGGGCGGGATCGGCGAGCAGCTGTGAGTGACAGAGAGAAAGCCTTACGAGACCGTTGCAGTTGATGCATCTGCGGTTGGGCGGCAGCTTGAGGAGCCCCCTCACGACCCGCTCGTTCCTGTCCTCCTCCTTCCTGGACGCCACCGCCGCCATCGATCACCCCCGCACGCGCCTCTCCCGGAATCCAACCAGAAGCAGCAGGAGAGCAGGCGACGGCCAGATCGAACCGAGGAATCCGGCGATGATCTCGCAGCGGCCCGGAGTCGGATCGCACCCTCCCCGTGAAACGGAAGAAGCGGAGAGAGAGAGAGAGAGAGAGAGAGAGAGAGAGAGAGAGAGAGAGAGAGAGAGAGAGAGAGAGAGAGAGAGAGGAGGCAGAGTGGGAGGGGGACGGGAGCACCGGAGCAGCAGCCAGTAAATGGCCGGCGGTGATGGCTCTCAAGAGAGCCGGGGGCCGCACAGCGGTGGCGGGGCGCGTTGCTTGAGCTGGAGATGCGGTCGGGAATAACGGGCGTCGGGGGGTGGGGAAATGTAGCGTGGATTGCAACGGCTTTAATTTTTTAAACCGTGATTTACCCCGCCAGCCTAGTGCTAATCAGGGCGCGCGTCGCGTCGTAACTATCGTTAAGCGCTTATTTAAACTGCTAAACTTAAAGTGGCTTATAAATAAGTTAAATTCGTCTAGAATGCGTCTTAGTTCACAACAACTTTATTTTTAGCATGTTTTCTTTGATCAATATAAACTAATAAGTGATAGCAACCAATAAATTTACTCGAAAAATAGAGCAAACAAAATTAATAAAAACATATAAAATATTTCTTTACATTACTTATTAAAAATAAAGTCTGGACGGCTGCTCGGTGAGCCGAGACGTTGTGAGTCGTGAGCATAGCAGAGCGTGCGGTGGAACGCCGGTGGGCGGCGATTCGCACGAGATTTGTCCAAATTTTGGTCGTTGAGCGGCTCCACCGACGCCGGCTGCTTGTTGGGTAGGAGCGGGCTCCGGCTAGGCACACACACATGGAGTATGGAGAGGCGTAATTGCTGCAGTGCTGCCTGCCGCTGGTGGGTTTGAACTGGCTCTCCAGCTAGGAGATCTATCGTTTGGCAACCACCAAAATAAGTTAATTGTAAGGTGGTGGCGACGGCGATGCTAGATCGGTAGATCTAACGTCCTCGAAGGCCCGGACCGTTTCTTTAATCTTCACGTGGTTGTTTAATCTGCAAACCACATTTTCGTCGTCTTGTGACATGATTTGCTCATTTCTGAACAAGTACACATAAATTAAAAAATTATCTCGAATAGATTTGTTAACCCATATTTATTATGACTGAGAAAAAATAAGTTATTTATTTAACAATGTCAAACATTAAAAAGTTAGAGATTAATTACAAATTATAAACAGAGTTGAGAGGGATAGAATAGTTTGATTTGCCAGTTTACATCCGGTGTTTACATTGGGCCTTGAGATCAGTTTGATGGGCCATTTGATTGTTCATTTTATATTGATTTTAATCGGCCTAACAAATTAGGATATCCCTTTCTGTCCGGCCCAGCAAGTACTGGAGCAGTTTGATCCAGGTGCCGGTTGTGACTACTGGGCGGCGCATTAGGAGAAATCTGCGCCGTCGATTCAAAGTTTTAAGGGACATGATGCATGATCCGGTCCGAGCCAGGATGCGGCCGACAGGACACGTCCTCGCAATTCCCAGATTCCAGATGCGGAGACCAGACGGCAACAGCAGCGAGCACGTGTCCGCTTACTATGCATGCACGCTCCACCGGCACGTACGTGTCACTACCCCTGGCCGGGCACACGTGTCCGGCCAACCGTGGCACGTGTCGCGCCGTAACATCTCGCTCCGGTGTATATAGCCGCTTCCGGCGCCAACGTCGGCGAGCTCACTCGCGCACGGCGAAGCTCCTATCATACCGGTAACGCTAAGCACACAGACGTAGGAGTGCTCCGGTTTGGCGGTTTGGCGAAGCTGCTACAGCAAGCGGGGCCATGGCGTTTAGGCAGGACAGGCGAGAGGCGCGCGCCGAGGCCGACGCGCGGCGAGCGACGGAGGAGATCGCGCGGGCGCGGGACGAGCGCGTGATGCAGGCGGAGGGGGACGCCCGTTCGGCCGCGGACGAGATCGCCCGGGCCCGCGGTGACCGCGGCGGCGCGCCGATGGCCGCCGAGACCCACCGCACCGTCGGCATCATGGAGTGCATGCAGGAGGGCGCTAAGTCCTTCGTGAGCGCCGTCGGCCGCACGTTCGGCGGCGCGAGGAACACAGCCGCCGAGAAGACCTACGAGACAGCGGACGCCACGAAGGAAAAGCTCGGAGAGTACAAGGGCTACACCGCCGAGAAGTCCAAGGGGGGCAACGACACCGTCGCGCGGAAGACGAGCGAGACGGTGGACGCCACCAGGAACAAGCTCGGCGAGTACAAGGACTACGCCACCGAGAAGGCCAAGGAGAGCAAGGACGACGTGGCGCAGAAGGCGAGCGACACCTCTGAGACCACCAAGAACAAGCTGGCGGAGTACAAGGACGCGCTGGCCGGGAAGACGCGGGACGCCAAGGACACCACCGCGCAGAAGGCGATGGAGTTCAAGGACGGCGTGGAGGCGACGGCCCAGGACACGAGGGACGCCGCCGCCGACAAGGCGAGGCAGGCCAAGGACGTCACCAAGCAGAGGGCCGGCGAGTACTCCGACGCCGCCAAGGACACCGCGCAGGAGGCAAATGACAGTTCCTGGGCCGCCACGCAGACCACCGCCGACAAGGCCAGAGAGACTGCCGGCACCCACGACGCCGACAAGTAAAGTCACCGCAACACCCAAGTCCCATCTCTTCCATCTGCAAGCACGCACATAGTAGCTATGAATAACATTTTTCTGATTGATGTAGGGGTCAAGGGCACGGCCTGCTGGGGGCGCTGGGCAACGTGACGGGCGCGATGAAGGAGAAGCTGACGGTGAGCCACGGGGCGACGACGCAGCAGCATCACCTCGGCGGCGACGAGGAACGCGCGGTGAAGGAGCACGCGGCGGAGAAGGCGGCTTCGGTGTACTTCGAGGAGAAGGACCGGCTGCTGAAGGAGCGTGCGGCGGAGCGGGTGGACGAGTGCGTGGAGAAGTGCGTCGAGGGGTGCCCCGACTCCTCCTGCGCCCACCGGCACGGCAAGATGTGATCTCGCCCGCCGGTGCACGATGGCACGACGCGATGCGCGTTCGTGGTGGACTAATAATAAACTACACTGCTCCAGCATGCTGCTGACCTTCGCGTTTCACATTCACAAACTGCTTTGTTTTGCTTTCGTCAATTTCAACCACCGTGCACGTCCTTCTGGTGCAAAATCTTAAAATCTTACCGCTTTTGCTTCAAATCTTCGTGCGAATATATGCTCGATTCGGTTGCCACGGCTCTGCTGCCGAAAATAAAGTCGACTTTCGATATACCGGGGTGAACTGAAATCGTGTCGCTCTGATTGAGCCAACATCTGAAATCGTCCAATCTGGACGGAAGAGCGTGCAGACAGAGTATGACAAATTTGATGATTTATTATTGCCTTGTAATGACGAGTCCATAAGGTACATAAAATGGTGGACGCCTGAAATTTTCATCTCGGACAAGAAAAGATAAATATACACCAAATGGGCCGCGTAATCAGTTTCATCTCCACTCTCAAATGGAATAGCTCCACACCATTTATTTGTCCAGCATTGTGTAAGACGGCAGGTCCTTCACCTCCAACACGTCGTCTATGACTAGTTCACGCTCCAACTGAGTTCTTGTAGATTTCATCACCTCCTGGCAAAACGAGAACGAACAAGCAGGTCACTGGTTAAAACTTAAAAGATACAGAAACTACATGGTACGCACACAGCCACACAGGCTTACATTGAACTCCATGTAAGAAGCACGTTTCACAAGCCACTGAGCATCGAGCAGACGAAAGGCCACACAGTAGAGGTGATCAAATGCATATTCATCCCGTCCAAGTAGTTCTAAAAAACGAACTCCAGACTTTGAAGATGGAACACCTGCACAATTCGAAGAGCGTTAAAACCAGAGAATGGGAACCATACCAGCCATTATAGTGCTAAGGCGACTTGGAAACGGGGATATTACTTGAATGCAGATCCAACATTTGGATCAGCATAAATGAAATGTTGATCCCAGCAACTGCAAAAGGGTATTCCCATTCTGCTCTCTGCCCTTGTACTTTGTTCAGAAGGATCTGAAAAGAACCCTGTACCAGAATAGATGTAGTCAATAGGCAAATAACAAATCAGATGTGTGGCATTAACAAGTATAATCGTAATATCAGATAGAAAGTATTTACAGGGTATTTCCTTGCGAAAAAGATGAGGTTTTCCAATGATATGAATCCTCCACCCCTGCATGGACAAACTCATTATTAGATGGATTTATTAACTGAGTTGAACCGCTGCAAAAAGGAGCATAATCCTGTACTTAGGTGCTCAGAATATAAATATAAGACCTGAAGTCAGTTGATGGATCAGTGCCTTGCCAACCCATCTCCTTCCATAGTTCTGATTTCAGTGGAGGAATCTGACGGCTGGGGTAAGCTAACTTCCAAAGTTGTCTCAAGGCATCCTAATATAAATAAAAAATATTTGCTTGCATGAGAGGATGACTTGTTGCCACACAAATACAGATAGACTTAAGAAATTCAAACAGGTTATGTACCTGATGTTCAATACGGGAGCCATCGAAAGGGATTTGCAACCTACGCCTTAAAGTATTCAGCCTATCTTCCTGGAAAAAATATTAAGGTTCAGAATTTTGTACATGTCCATGTCCATTACATTTTTTCTGAATACATTACCTGCAAAGGACTAAGGTGCACCAGGCTGCTGTTCTGGCTGTCAAACGAAAAGGGAAACAATCTACCAAATAGTGATCCAGAGCTAACAACAATATTTGCTGCACATGAAACAGTATAAAAGGAATCAGTATTCTTACTCTCGAAAGTACTAAAGGTTACATTCGTAAAATAGTTGTTAAATGGCACAACAATACCATCTTGTAATGAATCAAAAGAAAAAACCCAATATGGACCCATTGCTAAGATTTCTTATGCCAAGTGACATCAAGTCATCAACAATTTGTTTGCTTGCTTTTCGAAATGACAGGGACATCGAAATTAACAAGATTACTTCAACTTGACAGCAGTTATTCTGCCTCATCAATTTCGCTACCCGGTTGACAATGGTTAGTTGGTTACTCATTACCAAATTGAAGAACATTATACTTGTATGAGCCAGAATCATATACATACAGTGTATGAGAATGTAGGCACATTAGCCTAGAATGTCAACTTTGAAAGTTGGTGTCAGTGGTAGCTTACATAAACTACTTATCAGACCTGTTACCAATACTAAAGTCATACTTAGGAAGAATTGTTCGAATATGGATTTTTTTTCTCGTATTGTCACTGGTCTCTTTCCTGTGTTACCACCACCACCTTCCTGTCGGTGTTTCGATTCTATAAATCAGATATGGTAGGGCTTCTGTGGCTCATCCTACATACTTAACTCATGATGGATCGATCTAATTGTCATGTGGTTTTTTCCACTACCAAGGATTAATCTATAACTCAGTATGTGTGCTAGATACATGTAGAACCAGGAAACAGAAATGAACAATAACAGTCCACTGGCATCAAACACTCAAGTGTGGAGAAAACTTATGTGTTAATGTTTGAACATTACCTAACCATTGTGCCCATTGTGCAATCAAATTTGAGAAAAGAAATGACCAGTGCAGCTGTTCCTTATTTCTATCATCATCCCACAAGTCTTGCCTTCTGGGATCATATACCTTCAGAAGGCAGAAAATCTTGTCAATACCTTATAAAAGGTATGCAGTTCCACGTTCGCTTAAAATGAAGTAGGATAAGAAAGGGCTGACCTCTGATCCACCACTGCCAGAGCTAGAGTTCCCTAGTAAAGGTTCATTAATGGAATCTATGCTGGAAATGTCAACATGCTCATTCTTCCTTCCATCGACATCTCCGTGATGGAGCCGCCGCCTCAGATTGCTTGTTGACATGAAGTACTAATTATCTAAACAAAAAAACCACAAACATAAAAAGTAGGACAGTTGTTACAATTACAAGTAAACCTTCTGCACACTCTTAAAAAAACAGAAGAAAATAAAAACGCATGAATGGACTATAGAAATGCAAATATTCTATCATGCATTACGTTATGTATTCATGTGAAAGCATCCAACCATAAGCCACATAGCTAGTGAATTGCCAATTTTATCCTGTTGCAGAGAATTGTATAAACTGCGGGTTTACATGAAGTGAACAAACTATCAAACTTCAATCCACAACTTTATTTTAGAGCTTCCCAAGCTCCAGTTTTTCAGGAAACCAGAAACCTCCCAAAAATACCACCTCCGCAAACAGCCAGAGCAACGCCATACCTAAGACGCAAACGGGGGTTTCACCAGCAGTAAACGAGCTACCTTCCGAGATTCCCCAACCACGGCCACCAAGCATCCTCCCGGAATGCAACAACCCCTACACCTTCCTCCACCCCAAACTCCAAAACACCACCCCTCCTATCACGATTCGATGATCTCACCAAAGCAAGTTCACAAACCCCGCTCGATCGGCGCCAAATTGCGACTCACCCAAAAAAATAAAAAAATAAAATAAAAACAGGGTGAGGGAACGCTCGCACGTACCCTGCCGGTCCCGATTGGCTCCTCCGGAGTTGTCCCGGGATCAGGAGGAAGAAGTCGACGAGGGAGGAACAAGCTCCCCTCTCCCCTTCGCCTTGAGTTGGGGGGATTCGGCGCGTGCTCAGAGGAGGCGACTTTATAGAGGCGAGACCGAGAGAGGCAGGGAAAGCTACGGGAGCCTTCGGTCCAAAGGCATGTACGAGTCGGCTCGTGAACTCTAGATGAGAACTAAAAAAAAAAAGAGTAGGTTTGTGGAGGAGACCCATGAAAAAAAATGTGATTTGGTGAAAATTATTTTTTAAAGAAACCATCTACTTTTTAGTAGTGTTTAGGTTGGATTCTTCTCTTAGCGCGTCTAGTTCGACTTTAGTAATGTCTAATAATTATTGTACTAAAAAAATATCTTATCTGGTCGTAGTTACAATAGTTAAAGGTATTTTCTTCACAGCTTATTACCGCATTATAGTTCTAAAAATCATAAATTGTTTAAGAGGCAAATTTTTTATCAAAACTAGTCATAAACCTTCGAATCCTATTGATATAACAAAACTCATGTTTTGAAACGTCTTGAGCCTATTTGAATGTCCACTTCACCTAATTTCAAAAAAATTGTCCCAGATAATGCTGTTACTAATTAAATAAAAAATAAGTTCACATATAATACACTATTTTTTAAACAACGTCTTATTTGAAAAATCTAAAGACTGAATCAATCTAGATTCGTAAAAAAGAATTAGATTCTTAAAGTACAACATATAACTTATCCAGTTCTATATGAACTCCTAACCTACATTAATCAAAAGTACCATAAAATTAAATGATAATTATTAACCAAGCCATATAATTTTTCTATTTTTCTCAGTTTACAATAGATTTTACGTAGCTCAGTTTGTCAGAATCTAAACATATCGCAATGCTGCTGCTGCTGCTGCAGTGAAGACCAAATCGTTTGATGAGCTCGGGCCGGAAGCAAACTAACTTTACGTCCAATGCGGCCCATTCAGACAACGGAGCAGGCCGGAGGCCCGTAGCCCATGAAGACAGCAAATACAGCATGTCAACTCTGCTTCAAAATTCATTATAGTGGATAATTTTATAATTTAGATCTATAGAACACCTCTTCAACCGCTCCAGTATTTTATATTGTAGGAGGTAAACTCGGTAAAGTTGACTGCTCCACAAAGCTATGAAGTTAAGGTGTTTGGGATAATTTTATTCTATTATAAGATAGAGTTAGGAGCTGAAGTTTTCTCAAACAGATTAAAAATGTATTGATCAAGAAATAAAATTCTCAATTTCTATTTAAAGAAAAGATATACGATAAAATCACCCCTGTTTTCTGCGTCGCCCTATAGTCTTAAGTCTTCTAGGAGCATGTTCTTTTCTTCTTTACTTTTTTTTTTATGTAGTAAGATTGTTTTTTCCACATGCCGGGCGGTCTGTAAGCTGCCGATATGCAGTGCAGCATGCATCAGTTGCAGTGCGTGGAAAGTAGCAAAGCTCCGTTCGCGAGCAGAGCTAGTGAACTGTGTTCTTTTTGACTTCTCAGGAAACGATGAGCAGCTGAACAAGTAGGCATTTGCTCTTTGAGATCTGCTTCAAACAGTGAGTGGATCGACATGTTCCATTGTTCCATAGAATTTAGATCAGTTCCTTAAGTTTAAAAATACCAAGAACGTCGTCATGTTTTGTGTGGTTGAAGCGGAAAAATTCCACCGTTCGATTCTACATATTGCCACCTTGTCACTCTTTTTTTTTTTGAGAGAGAGGATTCCTGCTCGGTGAGTGAAGAACTGAAGAGAGTACAAACGTTGGAACTTGAAGGTCTCCACCGGCCACCACGCTCTTTTTAATCTGCATCCCAGCTGCTTTTCAGTTAGTTGTCATGGATCAAAGTCTTCAGGAGGTCATGTCGTTCCCCCAAAAAAAAGGATCAAGCAAATTATTAGCCACTTGCAACATAATGTCCCCAGAAAATCGTCTACAAGTACAGCCCCTTCACTCCGTTCATAGTCTTTGCCCCTTTTGGAATAAAGGGCACTGGAACTAGCTTCCGCGTGCAGCAACAAGAACTGGTACTAAACGTTCAGTTACGAGAGTAATACCTCTTCGTCCCATAAATATTTTATTTTTAAGATGAAGCTGATAACTCAGTTACGTAGAACATAGATAAGTAGTATTGAAGAAATATATGCAATCTCTTAATTTGCAAACAAAAGTAGGTAAGAAATTGGAAATAAATGGAAAACCTGTCTTTGAACTGAGGGAGAAACAATCGTTAGTGCCCGACTTCACATCAACGATGGAAATCGCCATGGATCTGATGTTGTAGGTACAATAATGATCGTTTCTTAAGATAATTATATGTGTGCGAATTTTTTTCTTTTGGAACCTTGATTGCAGCAACTGTCACTTGAGTTGATCGAGTAGCAGATCCTATATCAGTCTGCAATTAATACTATATGTTTGACACAGGACCTGCATTCACCGTCCATTGATTCGTCTTAGAAAATAAATTACTATATTCGTTTTATATTATAATTCGTCTCTGTTTTAAAGTTAAACTTTTTAAATTCTAATCAAGTTTAATTTATTTGTGGGCTCGTAAACGATAATCAACTAATACTCTACAAGTAAAATAAAATAAATTTACTATACATCTTATATATAAAATGAACAGATATATCTCATGACGCGTCCTAATTCATAATTTCTCAGAAATTCGGGTTCAGACAAGAACAACTCATCCATCTATCTCTTTTCCACCCTGCTGATGCGTCAGTTTACGTCGCAGTACTAGGCTAGTAATTTCTGCGCTGCTTGTGGTGGACTGGTTGGCTATCATCCATTCACACTTTCACAGTCTCACAATCACAGAGATGGAAGCATTGAATGGAGTTTACGATTACCTGTGCCTGCCGATATTTTAACCTCGCTTTCTCTCGCGGTAAATGACGAGAGAGCCACCGCCCCAAAGCTGACTTCAGATTGGGACAATGTTTTCAGAGACAATATTGCGACTATCTCCGGTCATCCACTGACGTGTCAGTGCTTTGCTGCTCCTACAGCCTCAGCCCCCACGCTTCTTCTTTTTTCTGAACGATGAACAGTATCAGTATGCTGCTGCGGCAGCTGCTCTCTAGCCTTGCATTTTTATTTTGAACAAACACAGTTATAGCTGGAGAAAGCAAAGCGATCGCATATTCGTAATGGATAGTAGCAGTGCATAGGTGGCACTCGTATTGGATTCGGAGTAGAGGACATCCAGGTTCCGATGGTAGCGTCAAGTCCAGGAAAAAGTTAAACTATTTGTGTCTATTTGTGCTGATAAATAAAAGAGGAAATACATTTCTAAGATAAATTTTAAAAGTCCTCTCTGTAAGGTCATCTACTGTCGAATTGCATCCGTTTTTATAAGACGCTGATTTAGATAAAATTCTTACAAAGAGTGCTTTAAAGTCCCCAATAAATTTATTTTCTACGTCCCGTCATCTGATTACTTTAGTGGCTTAGTGCCAATCTAAACGGGTCTTACTAGTGATTTCAAGCTTATACCGATGAAATTTATTTCCATAAAAGAATATAGGCAGTGCCAAAGTGTTAGAATTTAGTAGCACAAAATTTTGTTTAATTGCTTTGTTTGATATCCCATACACATGCGGTAAATTTTGGTAGCGCAGAAAATCGAGCTATCTCAGAATCTTGTGTGACAACTCGTTGGGCCTATCTTTCGGTTCTGTTGAAAACCTACATAGAGACCCAATGTCGTCGCACCACGGCAGCGGGGCCCTGTGGAGGCAGGGGTCGAGGTTCGGCGTCACGCTGAGGCGCGGGGCAGGGTGGAGGGGCAGCTGCACGGCGTGAACCTCGACGACCTCCTCCGCACGGCCGGCTCGGCGACGCCGGCTGGGGCGAGGAAGACGGTGGACGAGGTGTGGAGGGATATCCAGGGAACGGCTAACGGCTGCCTGCGGCAGCCGCCGCCGCCTCCGGCGGCGGCACAGATGACGCTCGAGGACTTCCTGTCCAGGGACGGCGCCGTGGCACCCGACGCGGCGGACTCGGGGAGCGGCGGCTGCGCCGTCGACGGCGCGCGCTGGGCCCAGCAGCAGCAGCAGCACCAGCACCACCACGTAGGGCGCCCCGTGCCACGGCCGCTCGGCGTGGGCGCCGGCCCGGTGCTGGACGCGCTGTACCACGACGGCGCGGCGTCCGGGCGGAAGCGCGCCCCCGCCGGTGAAGGCGCCGCGGCGGAGAAGACGGTGGAGCGTCGCAAGAAGCGAATGATCAAGAACCGCGAGTCGGCGGCGAGGTCGCGCGCCCGGAAGCAGGTGCGACGCTCTTGACACCGACCATCTCTCTCATGAGTCATGACCTCCGCGATCTCTCGAGTCTCGAGCATTCGATGGCACGCCGCGCGCGCGCGCGCTCAAGTACTAAGGTCTAGTTGGCACAGGCTTACACGAACGAGCTGGAGAACAAGATCGCGCGGCTGGAGGAGGAGAACAAGCGGCTCAGGATGAACAAGGTATGATTCGATTCATCACCTCAACACTACCCAACTTCAGCATATCTGAGCTTATGTATGCATGAACTCGAGCTATATATATTAATTGAAGCTAAAAAAACTGAGCTATATCCGGTAGACTTTCTGTGGCAAATCAGGTCTCCAAGCTAGCTTAGACATCACTCGCAGAAACTAGAAGGATTTGACATACATGTAGCAGGATCATAGGCTGGAGTTGGTAGGGTTTAGTTCCTTTCAGTGTCATTAATAACTTACCTACATGCTAAAGAGAATCAATACCATAATTACTGCATCCTTAGGTTTCATCTCAGTCTACATGTAGATCAGTTTCTTTGGCAGGTTGTTTTGCTGACAATTTCTTTTAGCATGCTGATGCAATGCAAGCATGGGAAAAGAAAGGGCAACAAACTATAGTTAAGTTAGCTAACAAATCAAGAATTCAGAAACCATGAAAGTAACTACCTTGGCCTTGAACGTACTCTAGCACTTTGTTTTTATTTCGCTGTCGCTCCGCGATTGGCTTCGATCTGAAAAGTGGAAGGGCGTCCACGGATGGAGTTGGACTGACGACACAGTCCTGTCGAATCAAACGGTGTTCATCTTTTCCGCTGCATCTTGTTGCACAAAGATCTGTCAATTGTTTTCGCTCTTTATTTCTAAGAACACAGATGAACTAAAAATGCGCCATTTGTTTGCTCGAACTTTCCCAATAGGCTTCTGCTTATTACAGTTCACTATACTAAGACCAATGTTTGTTTCTCAGTTTAGTGTTATAATAATTCAGCTTAGTTGTTAAAATACAAGCAAACAATTAGCTTATTGAATCAGCTTATTATACTCTGCAAATCAGATTAATCCAATATTTTTTCAGCTTATTCTTCTAGAAAGACTAAAATACATATTACACTTTTATAGAAACTACCTACGTACTATCTTGTACTCAAATCTTAACCCTTCACACTTTATTTTTAGAGCATTACAATTTTTTATCATCCAAACATAAAAAACCATATAAACAATAATCTAGTTTGACAAACAACATGCAACTTATTTTACTCCATATTATTACAAGTCAATTTAATCCAGGCCTATAAGGTGAATTATAGAAATTTCAAACTGAAAAAAAAACAGGCCTAAGAACAGTCTGTTGACATCTTATATGATACAAGTGAATATTTGGAACAAGAAATATTTAAAGCAAGAAATGAAATTCGAATTTTCAGACATGGGGTCCTTCTAAGAGTCTATCTAACGGGGTTCTCTAGTATTAAGCTTTACCCATAGAAATATACAATGGACTAAAGTACTAAACTAGGGCTTTGGAAAAGCTTATTTAGTACATTGTCTGTCAGCTCGAGTTCCTCCGTTGGCATGCATCACCATGATACTAGGATATGATAGTTTCGTCGCTTCATGTCGTTATAATTTTTAAAAATTGTCTACATGCCACTGTCAATTACTGTGACGGCCATCATCTATCAGTGACACTGATGACATATTGACAAATCAGAAAAATTATAATGACACAAAAAAATTAACCCTGTAATTTATCATCCTTTTCAGGTTAGTGTGGATATTGTACCACTGTCCATGATACTTTCATATTTTCGTTGTTTTTACTTGTTTAATGCCTCCTCGGTCCTTCCTATGCCCATGTGTCATGAAATCTGGAGACAGCGTGTATGAAACACTCTGCAAGTGGCAACTTCTCCGAAAGGTGAGATTTATGTCCTACCTTGCGTCCTGGGGGCATGAAACACTTGCCGCAGTATCCAGAAATCCAAAATTGTTATTGCTCGATATGAAAACCACTGTCAATATATTTTTACCTTTTAAACGGTAAGATAACGCCACGGCTTACTCAAATAGAAAATATAGGAAAACAAATATAAACATATAAGTATCAAATTATAAATAGTAATACTGCTAAATATGATAAAAGTAGCAAATAGTAATTGTAATATAGCTATCTTGTTTTTGATTGGGAAGCTAAGTTTAATCCTCCCTTACCTGCTGGCTCTTCCCACATCGTGTCACGGGCTCACGGGCTTCTTGAGTTCTCAGGAAAACGATGAACTTAGACATTTGTTCTTTGAGATCTGCTTCAAACAGTGGAGATTACTTTTCATGGTTCGATGCCCCCATAGTGATACCATTTAAACCTTTACAGTTGCAAGCTTATGGGGGTAACTCTTCTGTTTTGTGCTTGCTACAGGCAATTGAACCAGTAGTGCAGTATGTGCCGCAGCAGGAACCAAAGACACTCCAGCGGGTTAACTCGGCCAACTTCTGATCATGTTAATAGTAGTAAACTGTCCTGGAATTAAGGTGGTTCAAGTTTAACTGCAATGTAGCCAGTAAGAACACATTTTCTCTATGCAGTCTCCAGATTGCCGGTGCTGTTGCAAAACAGTTGTACTGCTAATTAACTTGCGGTTTGCTGCCGCACCATAGCCTTCTTCCCAGCTGGTGCATTGCTTTCCTTGGCCTGTGATCGCAAGAGTACCCCAGATAAGCTGTGATGTTTCATCATATTCGAAACGGGAAAAGGACATGCTAGTCTAATTTCACACTCCAGCTCTTTATCCCAGGTAGAGAATGTAGACAAAGCAGACAAAATTCAGGATAGTATTATTTTGTTATTGCAATAAAAATACCAGAGAAACTTTATAAAAAACTGAAATACGATATATACATCAATCTTGGGTGATTTATAAAAAACTGGGCTAACAGAAGTTCTCACTGCTAAAACGTTAATTGTTGTCAGCGTCTTCATCGGGGAGTATCAATCTAAGGTCTACGTTGTCCCTGTAGACTTGTACCAAAGCTGCAGCTTTGTATGCAAAGAAACCCATCATTCCTGGAACAAGCTGTATAAGGAGAAACAGTTGCTCAAGTAAGGGTAGGGAAATTTAGCCAAGGAAATTCAGGATAATAACCCTTGTTACATAATTGTCACAGTTAACAGGGAGGCAAATGGAATGGGTTAATTCTTAAGGTCAAGCGGACTGATATATGCATTGCAATAGCGAAGAGTTCAGGTTATACCTCAAAATTTAAAATGCTAATTTGAAAGTGTTCTGAAAAGGTCGACAATCCAAAAACTATAGCGGGAATCACACGCCTTGGGGATGAAAGAGCTACTGCAATACCACCCAATGTACTCTATTGTATTATTCAAATCCTCGCTTCTTATGCCGATTCTAGCATTTTCACAAATGTAGGGATAATTAATGAAAATGTGAGGGGTAAAAGACTGATAACATGATGTAAATGATAACATTTCCACCAACCTTTTCACTTTCTTCAGAAAAATTTCTGGAACATCTTTCTTTGACAAACTATCTGCATGCCGATACAGAAGTTGAAGATACAAGCAACTGCCCAACATAATGTGACTGGTTAGATTTATAATTCATCTTTGATAGTTGCAACACAACTTAAGCAAGTGTGTTGAAAAAGTAGCCCAAGCGACATTGTATTGAAACAAGGTACCACAAACTTCTGAGTTCTAAGTTGTAATGGAGCACATTGAGCTTACCTGAAAGCAAATCCAAAGGCATAACTGATAGCAGCCTGTTCAATTGTGCATTACAGATTCATTGACATCAGCAAAATGCCAAAATTATTTAACAATCGGTTGCAATATATAGAGACAATTAAACCATTTGTGATCTAGAAAATTTTTTATTCAGCTTCACACCTATTGATTCTAAAAATTGTCAATGGAACATGAGATGAATTAATGTGGTGACCCACAGTCCCACATTAACTTGAAATTTCTTAATTCATTTATGCTTAGCACATGATTATGTTTCAAATTTAATGCAGTTATAAAGTTCAAAATCTATTTACCTCCAGATAATAGACTAGGAGACATTATAAACTGCACGCAGCTCCAATTCCTGTGTCCAGGAGCAACATTTCATCCTTAAGCTGTGAGAAATGATGAGTATAAGCAGATGGATACACACAAGTTTTTCCGACAAAACATCAGGGCATGAAGCAAAGCACAGGAGAACTGAAATGAAAACCTACAGCTTCGTATCTCAGAAGACAGAAGGTTGAGTTCCTTCCTTCTTTCATTATCATTCTGCCTATCCTGTTATCATTTGCAACAACATTAATATTTCTCCACAAATTACTTCAACAAAAAGAACAATAAACTCAAAACACCACAGTGACAGACCTTAGCAGAAAGCCTCTTGCTGACAGGAAGGCTGCTCTCACCGGACACCCAATCTCTAGTAGCCGCAAGCCTCAACATTCCGTCGTCCATAACATCCTCCCTCGCCTACAACCAGATACTTCTCAGTATTGCATTGCAAAATTTGACGACACAAACACTTGGGTTAGTACACCTTACATCTTCAGGCTGCTGCGCAACGTCTGCCGCGCTCTTCTGTTCCGAGTTCCGAGGTAGCCTCCAACACACCAAGGTATGTGCCGCTTCTCCTCCAGACCATGTCGGAGATCCTCGTGACGAAGTCTCCGTGCGCCTGCCTCTCCGCGAGGAACATGCGCCGCGCCTCCTCCCCGAGGCTGTCCCCAGCTGCTACCACCACCAGCAAAATTCGCGGAATCAGCATCAGCAAAAGAAACCCCATGTGTCCCGGGGACCATGGCGCGAGCTAGAAACCCACGGCACCGCCCAGGATGGATGGGGGAACACGAACTGTGTGGAGAAACGTTGGGGGTACTTGCTAGCGGATACCTTGGAGGGAGGAATAGCGGAGCGTGGAGGCGCGCGGAGAACGGCGAGTGCGGGCAGGGCCGAGGAGAGGGCGCGCGGACTCGAGGCCGAGCAGCAACGGAGGCCGGGGAGCCATGGACATGGCGACTCCGAGCAAGCGACAACTGTTCGGCTGCGGCTCAAACCAAGAGACGATTAGCCCAATAAATATAGTTTTTGGCTAACCATTAATCATTAATCAGTACAGTTACTATAAAACTAAATCAATTATATGTTGAACAGTAAAACTATAGCTAGTTTAAATAATAATCACAAGCAACTTTATAACAAATAATAAGAATCAATTATATTCCTATTTATTAAATAATCGGAATTATATTATAAATCTTATTATTTATAAGTTGTGGAGCCTTATTTCCTTATGACTTATTTGGAGCGCCATTCCTGTCCATCTAAAAAATGCTATTCCTGTATCAAATCAAAGTGTTCCAGGTGCGCACCCATGTATTTAGATGGAGAAGTGATATGCATTTCTTCTTCGTTTGATAATTTGTTTTGAATAAACTCGTTTGATAATTTTCTTGGCTGTCAGGACAATTAATCTACTGGTGACAACCAACCACACGTTGGGCGGGTCCAGTTTCAGGTACATGTACAATGTACTAGACAGAGAGGCGCCCGTTGGGCGCCCCATCAATAAGTCACATTTTATTACTGAGTATTTATTGCCTTGACAAAATACAACATAAAAATATTTCATAAAAACATAGAAAAGAAAAATAAAATTCACTTGTATGTCTAAAATCTAAATGATTTTGTGCATGTAAGTACCATGTAATGTTAACCAAAATTAAAGAATCACATTTCTTAAAGTCCCTAATGTAAGATTATAAAAGCACTATTTAGTCACAACAATATCAGTATATGTCAATCATTCACTATCACAGTAATTTTTCAGGTGCAAGAAGAGAAATTATAGCAATATAGTAGTGAACAATAAGATGTTATCTTCTGTCACATTCAATCTTTACACGCAAGAGGAAAAATATGAATTACACACAAATAATTGTTCAGCATGAATTTCGCAATTGTAAATACACGAATCAATGAAACAAATTGAAAACAAACATGGTGCACATCGGTGGTGTTATAGACATCCATTCCTTAACTTCGTTTGATGAATTGGTTGTTTAAATTTTTTCCGGCACTGATTGATGGGCGCCTTATCAGTCGCGCGCCTTATCAGGTTAAAGGTCCTGCAATGAAGCCATTTATGAGTGATTGCTTGTTTGCTTTGACAGCAATATCCAAGTTTATTTACTGATAGCACAGGAGCTGGCATTACACATTGCTTTGCTTATACAGCTTTACGTCCAATACTTGCTTTCCCACACATTGCACATACCCCTGAACAGTCAATATTATGGTCAAGAGTTAGAATCAGTAAATTCTGGATAGTGTCTCATAATACTAAACATGTGAGACTCCTTTTCTTTCCAAGTCAGAATATATGCGAGCAGTTAGATTACGATACAGACTATACTAATATTTTTTCACAGATCCCTATTGGAGAATAAATTAGATGATGCTTGGAGACATGTATGAAACAGAATATGCATTATAGGCTATCAGCTGGTTGGTATTCCTAAATCCTACACTCCATCAATTTGCATGCGAAAAATGAGTAAGCCAAGGAGCAAAAATTTAAAACAAATCTAATTGTAGAAATTGATTGTAATCACATATATGTTTTAGACCTCTTATGGTTCATTCCTTGGTTTTCCCTCTGTATCAATCATCCATGACTAATAAGAAACAATAAAATTACATTAGGAATGATTCCATAACTTAATCAAACATTACATATAATAAAATAGAACATGAAAGTTTAGTTTACCATATCTAGGTGATAGACCATATGCTGCATATGAGGTGATTAAAATTTAAATGTTCAAACGTCCCAACAGCACAAACCAACAAACATGTAGTCTATGCATATGAGGTAATTAAAGTTTGTTTAAGTTCAAGTTTTGACATCATATATAAATTTCTAAGACACTAACATATGATATACATTCATGCTCACTCAGATGACAAGGAACAAATTAATATTTATCATTGTTATGATGTTGCATTCACAACTTAAAGCATCAAAATAAAGGACCACACAAATGCCTCTTGACAACGAAGTTAATCCTTTTGCCATCAAAGAAATTGGAGTTAGGGTACCTGTCTTGGGCATAGTAAGTCAGTACCTTTTCATGTGACAAGAACACTAATTCATGTGATATGGGTTTAGCGTTTTTTACCTGAATGACAAAGACATTATCTGGAGCTAAACTCTTTATTGAACTTGCATATGATATGGTATCTCGTCCACAAGCGACAACCAGTGTCAGGCCTTCCCTGAATAAACATAGAATTTGAGGAATCAGAGTCAGGTGCTAAGAATTTTAGATAAAACTTAAACATCTTAAGAAAGTTATTTGCATAGCAAAATTCATTGTAAAAAATTATGTTTTAAGAAGTTGCCTATTTTAAATTCATGAAAAAACCTCTTCTTTCCAACATTCTTCCAAGAAATATGCCACATCTAACACCCATGATAAAGGATATCACATTTAAAATTCATGATAGTGATATCAATCAACACATTCTTCAAATATTTCAAGGGCAACACATGCTCATAATGAAGTTTAGTTCCATTGTTTTTTCCAGACATGACAAGTTGACAAAAAATCCTCTAGCATATAATAGGGATTATGGCAATTCAATCACCATTACAGAGGCTGTGACATGGGTGCCATGCTTATTATGAAATAATGCAAAGCAGTATAGCAACAATATAAGATATGAGACCTTACTTCTCAAAGGTATCATTGACTATGATCACTATCTTTTTGGTATCTGCTTCCAATACAGATGATAATCCAAAAGGCTGGTCATTACTGACAGTATACTGATCCAACCTTTTTCCTTGAAATAATGTTGCAAGTCTGCCATTAGTAAACATATGTCTGAGTACTTGGTCTACTAACTTATGCAAGTAGACCGGGAGAATGTATAGCAACTTGTTGATTCCTCCTGTTGACCTGATAACACACTACAAGACCAGAAACAAGTTCACACAGTAACCTTCAGAATATGTAAGAACAGAAAAATCATCATAGAAACAGAGGTTAGTGGCATAGTTATCTGTATTTATAAATAATATCAACCCTAAATTTGGTCATGATGAAATGGCCCTCTATGGTTTATACCCCCAACGAAGTACTACTCGCTGCAACCTCCATGAAAGCATACAACAAAGTACATGACAAAAACTAACCGATAGTACATCTAGCCAGCAATCATAATCGAGAAACAAGTTTGATGAACCATTTCAGAATCAACTCGAAATTGACATTTACATTGTACTACAACATTACCCCACTCTAGTTTCAAACATGAGTTTCTTACAACATAGAAATCTATTAAAGTCAGTACAAACATTCGAGAAAGAAACAATGGAAACTACAACCTAGCAAAACAAATGGCCACAAGACCTAATAATAGTCATTGGTAGTTTAGATAGTTAGAAACTGGTAACAACATAAATTCTACCATAAACAACCCACAGTCAAAGAGTCACCAAACGTCGATGCGGTCTAGGCATCGAACAGTGTCCCCGCACATCCCCCAACACACAGCATGGCCCCATCCACAAGGAAAAACGTACCTCTACCGTGAAGAAATAGAGGGGAACGCATAGAAGCCAGGTTACTGCCGACCACCGCCGGGTACAGTGGCCATGCCACCGGGAGGTGGCGACGAACACTAATTCATTTTTTCCTGATAGATGTTCATAGATAAATTATAAAAAAACTTGTGACAAGAACACTAATTCATGTGAATGAATGATTTTGAGGGGCAAGAGCATAACAAAACCTGACCTATTCATGATTTATGAGAAACCGCATGTAATTTTTCAGATATATTCCCTAAACTCTAAACACTAAACGCTAAACCCATTATTCGCCTGAACAAAAAAACAGATAAAAGCAAGGTTACTGTAATTTTTATATTATTGCCATAAAGGCATTAACTAAGAAAACTATTTAACATATCACAATTGGTTCTTGATCTGTTATTTTTCCTGTACCATAAAAGATAACAGAACATATTAACTAAACATCCATTACAAAGGAACTTGATAACTCACTGGCAATGTGTTAAGCTAAAAATTCAAATTCAAGAATTTCATATTTCAGTAGCATAGTCATATCCAGGATCAACTTATTTTTTAACAGATAAAAATAACTCTTATATTTTTGAATAAATAAATGTGAGTTCGTTACTTCCCTTATCTAAAAAATTAATGTAGCTTTGAAGATAAATACCATGGCAAAGGGATAATCATCATTACAATACGAAAAGTGATAATCATCAAATACTATAGCTTTTCTCTGAAGGCTCCTTCTTTGAACAGCATGCAAAATTCATTAGAAAGATCATGGTTTAACCTTAATGCACAGCACATCATGGCAATATCTAAAAGCACAGAAGAAACACTACAAAAATTTTGATAAGAGTTCTAGCTCACTATATAAGGCAGAACAGTCTAACCTTTGAAACTTTGTCTGTTAAGCAAGATTGGATCTTTAACATATATCAGTAAAATATATGACATGAGTCACTACAAACCAAAATTCACCTAAATTAGAGAGCAGACAACGTTGATTGAACTAAATATCAGAAACTGATCTCATAGATTGCAAATTTATCACAGGTAGAACAGTAATAGCAATAAGAAAGCACCAATTACACTATATATCTCACTCACCTCTCCCTTTTAACTGTACGAAGGTGACCACAGACGACGCGAAGCTTGTCTAAGTTCGTGCAGACACCGGGGAAGAGAACAGTCACAATGTAATCCCCACATTGTCGCTCGAAGAAAACAAATCTTTTTCACTCACTGCACCATGAGGTCATGCGTGGAGCACAGGCTGGCGAGGGCACGGTTTGCATCGGCAAGTTCTGTAAAATTATAATGCTGCAAACGAGCACCAAGAGAGCAAATGAAACCTGTAAACAAGAGGTTTGTTCAGATCAACGGTGAACTCTTGGACAACCATCTTCCTCAATCTGCCCTGCATCATGCAATTACACACATATACGCACACAATGCTATTTTCCATGTAATTACCTTGTCAGTGATCTTGTTGTACAATTGGGACACATCCTTCAGCATCGCCTCAAAATGAATGGCTGCATCGTAGCTCTGTGAAACGCATGTACTCATTAGCTGTTCAAAATTCAGAGAAATTTGTTTAATTACATAATGGCAGATTGGCACTGTAATGAATATTAGGTTGTACAAAGCTTTTTGCTGCCTTTTTAGTTTAGAGCAAATAAAGGTTGATCTTCAGTCATGTCAGCATTCAGATTAATCCTAGGAACTTCAGGGGAGATACTTTGCAGCATACAGCTAGCTTGCAGAGATACATGGTCCATTGAATTAAAATATTCTCTAAAAAATCAATGCTTTAAATTCAAATCAACGGTAACCTAATACATAATGGTAGATATAGAAAATCATTAAATCTGAGGATAACTTGAAAAAATACAGATTTGAAGTAAAATGAAAGTGCGAGAATATGGAAATTATACCTGCACTCCGCTGTGGGTTGATGCTAACTCCATGTACAAAGGTTGGAAAACATAACATTATTTCAGAATCAAACCATTCCATTATAAGCACAAAGCAAGGTTTAAGTGATGGGCCATCACTTATGAACTGAATAGTAATAAATGCAATGAACAAAAGCTTAAAAGGTATAAACTATCTTTTATAACTCTGAAAAAGGTACCAATCAAGTTAAAATCTGCAAAGTATATGCAACCAACAAGAGAAAATTGACAAAGTATATGCAACCAACATGAAAATACTATTGGAACTATGAAAGATCACAGGCTGTAACAGTGCCACTGGGCATATTTAAGCCAAAAAAAACTCATCAAGTGCTCCTGCAATTACATATCCTAGACATGTAAAAAACAACAAAATTGTCTTAGAACACTGATTAAATCTACTGGTATTGAAATTTTATCTAAAAATCTCATAATATTATAGATCTTTCTATGACATAACTAAGACAAAGACATAAATCAAGAATCCTACAGGTTTACCATTAGCCATGCATGTTGTGTTTCTTTATAACCGCAATTGCACCTTATATTGACAAGGTACAGTAATCATTCTCTGAAAGACATATATGAATGTAAGGTTACTACACGGTCAAAAGATCACATGTAGATCATAATATAATTGTCTACGTACCTTACATTTCCTGCTCAAGATCTTGTAAGATATTTCAACCCATAGAGCAGTTATTGTATCACCAAACAAAAAATGTCGTAAGAAAATGTCTAAGGTGTGACACATGCACATGTAGCTGTATAGAATAACTACACATAATTATACAAGCCTCATATGTACGCTGCAATGTTCGCTGCACTGGTAAACATCCCAGGATGATATAGAGCAACAAACTATTTAATATAGCAGCTAGATTTATAGCTTCGATTATCCACACATACATAGATGGTCGCATAGAACAATTATACAAGGTTTATATCCAGACTGCATTGTTCAGTACATTGGAATATAAAGACTACCATGCCCACATAACAAAGACAACAACTAAATAGGTGTTTCTGATTTTTAACACAAAAGCACAAACACAACACCCCAACTGCTATCATGATAATGGGATGTAAAGCAAGGATAACAAAACATCAGGACCTAGTTCCTATTATATGGACCTTTTTTACAACAAAAGATGCACAATAGGTGTCCTAGTCATCTTGAGAGCAACTGCAAGAAATAAAAGCAGTCAGTTTCAAGGGAAAAGTGCCATCATATTATTCTAGATTTGAACTATTTTTTATCCCTTTATGTACCTCTCATGTGTTTCATCTATGTCACCATCTTTGAAAAGTTTTTTTGAAGCAGTAGCTGCTCTCACAGTGCGAGTCCTGTTAAGTATTCAGCGCTATTATATCGATCTTATAATAATAAACGTAAGTATATGTAACTGTAGTAACAGTGAGAAATCAACAATAGAATGTAACAGTATGTCATTTAACCTTTTCTTGGTGCTACTTGCAGACCCAACAGATAGAGGTTGTGGTTGATTAAATGTTTCTTTCACTTCCGCCACCTGCATAGAGTCAGATATAGCCGTAGGTTTTTACTTTTTTTTAGGTTTACGATTTACAGTCTGTTCAAAACAAAATAAACAGAAAATGTTTTGTATTGCGTACTAAGTAGCTTTATATGCCATGTTATTTTATGACATAAAAACTAATATTCCGTAACAACCGTTATATTGAAAAATAGTTTTATATATTAGCACTGCATTTTGATCAGTCCATTGTTGTTTTTCATTTTCTTAGATCAATGGATATCAACTTTATGGATAAAGACTTCCTTTCAAGCTAATCTAACATGAAAAAACTACACCTCAAGTGTATCTACATCTGATTCCATTGATTGTGCCTTCATAGCTCAGCACATACTATTATATTTAAGAAGAGGTTGTAGATGAACTTTACAGAAAGATACCTTAGCAAGGGATGGCATGGCATCAACACTTGTTATATCTTTGTCTCGAACAGATATTGTAACACCGCCAGAAAGGACAGGAGACATCAAATGACCAGGAAGAACAACAACCTTTGCCTAAACAATTAAATCTGTTATACTGGTAAAAAAGTTAGAGCGGAAAATCTTATGACATAACACATACCTTTCCTTTGTCTTTCACAAGTTCTGAACTGTGTTGTGTACTGTGGGACGAATTGTATCTACTGGTTGGTGTCGATAGACTTGGTTGTGTAGATTCCCTCTCGGTGGCAACATGACTAACATCAGTGCTTTTAGCCGATCCGGCAGGTGTAACTGACATAGGTGATCCAAGCAGAGCAATCGATTCAGTGGAAGTAGTTCCATAAGAAGGTTGAGGCGTGCCAGATATCAGGAGAGCAAGATCTTCCTTTGTGTTGCAAGGCATTACACTGTTAACTTGTAGGGAAAGAACGTCACTATTGACAGCATTTTCTGTATGGCTAACATTCCAAACAAATTTTTTTTCAAGTAAGCCAGTGATTTCATCAGGTATCATATTACTGTCCGGTGGGTTCTGGTCGATCAAGACCTCTACTGGTTTCTTTGTAAGGCGCTGAGCAGTTTTTCCAAACATGATAAAGCTAGCAGCAGCAGTGCCATCTGATGCTAGGACCAGAATTTTGTACCTATAATATTCGATGTTTAGTTATATACTGTGACATAAAGCTGAACACACTCTGTTTTGTCTAGAAATGAAAGTTTGTTTGGTAGATGTACCTCGGGACTGGCATTGCTACGTTGTAGCAACTGGTGCACCTATATGTATAGCCATAAGGCTTGGAGATCTTATAGCAAACGGCACATGAGTTATACCACCAAGAACCACTATTAATAATTTTATCAATAGTGGCTGTCACAATAAACTTTACTCCCTACAGTGAGAAAGAAATGAAATGGTCTAAATATTCTCTATCTTAAACAGGAGGATGTAACCAGCATTAATCACAGACCTTTGACTTATGAGGATTAATATCTTGAATCTCTTTGAGCGTCTTTTCTTCAGCATCATCTTTGTCAGGTGTAGAGGAAGGTGCAGCCACACATTTTGCTACCTTGTAATTATCCCCAATGCTGTAAAAGACATATATGTCCAATCATATGGAATAGTAATCTAAATTTAAAGGCAGTATAGTTGATACTTTAATTAATAACGACCTGAGCGGCGTACAAACCTTTTTTTCAAAGCAGTGACCTCGGGTATATCAAGATTTATGTACCATTTACATGCTGACCCACCAGACAAAGAAATCCCTACATTTGTATGAATGAGTTACGTTCCATGGTAGATTAAACTGAGAATTTAGTTGAAAATATATTAACATACCTATGTTAGGGTAGTTCTTCGCGAGAGTGCCAACAAAAACAATCACCTGTGGTCCAGTTTCAGCAGCTTGTTGTATAACATCAGCATTAAAAGCGATTGCTCGTTCTCCCCAAAGTGAAACATTCAATTTTGAATTGCTAGTGGCGTATATCGAAAAAACATGGTATCACAATCATGAATACAAAACTATGTGTTATTATAGGATGGCTGGTAAAGCTGGAGGTAACAAACCTGGCATTACATATCTGGACATTTCGCTTTAAGCTATTAGACTGCCTCGATTTGGGCTGCAGTGTGACAGGCATAGAGATCTCCGTAATAACTCCAATGACATCTTCACGAGAAACAAGAAATGGATAGCCATTAGGATGTAACCATTGAAATATCAACATTAAAAAGAAATACAAATGGTGAAACATACCTATAAAATATTCGTTTTTTTCTACAAGTTGTGGGACATCTTCAAACGGTGTGAGAGAAAAAACAACAGACGGAAATTTTGCAGGGACTTCAATCCGCTCATCAAGCGTGGTCCATCTAGTAAACGTGACCATCAAGTGATTTTGCACTGGTTTATACATCCTATTCGCATTCTTGACCCGGAATGAGTCTATGTAGTAGACCTTTCCTTCAGCTAAGAGAGGTTTGAATTTGTCAATGTGGGGCGGATATATTTGAGCATGGATGCTACTCCCCTAAAAAACAAAGTAACAGGTGATCACAATAAGAACAACGTTACATTCCCATTTTTCTGCCTAACATATTTAGGTTTAGTAATTTTGTACCTTTTCATCTACCAACAACAGATCAACATGAAGTATTTTGTTGTCATCTTTGAAGTCAGTATAATTCCATAGCCGGGATACTCTTGTAAGGATGGGTCTGTTGTCAACTCCACAATAGAGTTGAGAAACAAGAACATGCGCCATGATAATCTGCAGCAGTTATCATTAGGAAGTTAAAAAAGGTGCTAACATTTAGAAAATACACAACTGGAGATAGCTAAATTACCATGTAATATAGTGCACCATTTGAGCGGTTCTAATGCACTAAACAACGTAATACACAGTGCACATAACTCAAAAAATGACCCAAAATTGACCACAAGATATAAGTTCGAAGTTGTGGTATATGAAATCATCGCGGCAATGACTGTAAAAGGAAATGTTGCATATATTATTAACATACTTGTCATTACTAACGTGCATCTACAGTAGACAAACTCTAAAAATACAATACCGCTGCAAGTGCTGCACCCAAAATTTCTTGATAGACAACATTTCTTGTTTCTGTCCCGCACATGCCATCATCATTCTCAACTAATATCTTAAGGCCAGACCGAGATGTTGCCCTCGATACAGCAACATATAATTGGCCATGAGTAAATACAGGTTTCTTCAAATATACACCAACCTTGTCTAGTGTTTGTCCTTGGCTTTTATTAATAGTCATTGAGTAGCAAACACGTACCGGTAATTGTGTTCTTTGCAATGTAAACGGCCATTTTATGTTGGATGTACTAAGTGTAATTCTTGGAATATAAACAGTTTCACCGATATTCGAGCCAGTTAATATAACACAACGGAGGAGCCGTTCTCCTAACTGTGCAACTAACAATCTTGTGCCATTGCACAATCCCATCGATTGATTTAAATTTCGCAAAAGCATGACTGTAACCCCTTCTTTCAAATGAAGCTTGTGTGTAGGAAAGTTATTTGCATTGAGTGTGTTTAAGAATTCAGGCGGATATAACATGTCAAAGTCCGGAATTTGTTCGCGACATTTAGAGATTGTATCACAACTTAAGTATTCTTTTGTGGCACCTGGTACTAAGCCAACAACGAAGTTATTAATCTCATCCACGGTTTCATTGTTAGGACATAAGATAGCCCGTGAGGCCAAATACTCAGGATCTTTATAGTAAGAAAGAAAATCAGGATAGATCAGCGCAAAGAGCGCAGCAATTTTATCACCGTCAGTCATAACAAGCAAATCATTTGGAATTTTTATCCAGCAAGGATCAATTTCGCCGTTCTTTTTCGTAGCAGGCAATGTTCCATCACCAACAGCTAAAACCCATTCACTAAAATGGGCGAGTTCATTTTTTTCGTCCGCCGAAAGGGAAGGGCAAAGCAACCTCATGTTCACATGTAATTTTAGTAATGTGACATGTTTCCATAACTGCGAGTTTGTAATCGAAGCATCAATTATTGTGGAGCGCGATCCTCTTGGGACAACTGGCAAGATCTGCCTAAAATCACCACCTAAAACAATAGGTTTTCCTCCAAAAGGCAGAATGGCATTTGAAGGACAATCTACAGATAGAATGTCACGTAGCGTGCGGTCCAATGCTTCAAAACAACGTCTATGAGTCATAGGAGCTTCATCCCATATAATTAAAGCAGTATGCTCTAGTAGCTCAGCAAGCATGGTGCCTCGCTTTACATCACATAGGCTATATTCATTAATATCTATAGGTATTTTGAAACGTGAGTGTGCTGTTCTTCCTTTAGGCAATAGCAACGACGCCACACCCGACGAAGCAACTGCTAAAACAACTTTGCTCGCAGATCTTATTTTCGCAATCATAGCATTCCATAAGAAAGTTTTGCCCGTCCCACCGTGTCCATTCAGAAAGAAAAAACCAGGCTTTCCAGTAACGACACATTGTATTATAGTATTAAAAACACTTTTTTGGTCATCATTAAGTTGGGCTATTAATGATTCAGCACGCATGGACAACATAAGTACATCGTGTTCGAGCTCTTCCTCTATAAGACGATTACCTAAAGGCACCTGAGGCGAGAAAGTTGGTTCAGGAAGGTTATAGTCTTTGATATTTCCACCGTTATCGCCAAAAAGAACAGTCAGTTTATGTATCAAAATAGTGAGTAGATGTTCATTCGCAATTACGCACCGTGGATTTCTAAGTGCCCTCGTCAACGATGTACGAATATCATCAGTCATGTAAAGCCAATACTTATCAAACAGAGAACGTACATTGCTAACAGAACAGAAGAGGACAACAGTGACAAAAAGTTGGCGCAATTGTTTCGATGACGCAGATATAACAGCCTCATCAAAAAGAAGGTGCCACTCATTGTCTCCCTGAAGTATTCCTCGAGCCTCACATGCCTCTCTAAATGTAACATACACTATGCCATTATATGTCCGCACATCATCATAACATGTGGCGCCCTTAACAATCATAAGGAGCATACGTAGGTAGTAAAGCTCCCCTGCAGTTGGATGTACATAATACATTCTACCAATCTTAGGCGCTGGAGTTCTTTTTCGCCATGATTTAGAAGAGTTATTCCATGTCCATTCTTTAGGAAAGTCACAATATGTCAGATGATGTGCTTCCAAATGTTTTATGTTTGCTTCGAACCACGAAGTGAGCATCGAACGTCTAGTCGTAGGACAATTTAACAAGGTTTGAAGGTTAACACCTTTTTCATACCGTACATAATTCATGCCGGGGAGATGTACTGGCAGCCTTTCTACAGGCGGGATTCTATAGTGTATGTCATACTCAAATACGCGCCAAAGTGCTTCCAATGTGGAAAGAAACCTTGCATCCATATATTCTAGTATTTCATTTGGAGGAGCCAAATTATGATTTGGAGAAACATTTTCAGTACGCGCAGTAGTTTCAAAGTAAATTTTTGCTCTATCATGCCCCTTCGTTACATACTTGAACAAATATTTAATCAAGTTTGATTTGTTACACCATTCAACATTTATGTGAGCTTGGTATTTTTTCAACAAACTAATATTATAAGGCACAACAGATCTGTTATCTAACTGTACACCGTTTTTTACTATGTATTTTCCATCGCTTCGACGTTTATACACAGCAAAGCCATGATCGTCAACAATAGTTTCATCTTGGAAATCTTTAGGATAATGTTTAGAGCATTTATTATTTTTCATGCATGGGCATCTAGGATTTGAATCGCCACACGGGCCATGCATCATAAATTCGTTAACCAGTTCATAGCCTAATCGATCTGAATCGAAATCAGGAATTTCAGCCGATATGAACTTGTCTATGACAATAGGTGATAGTTCAGCGTTTTTTGCCACAAGCCAGGTAAGGCAATGTATATGAGGAAGGCCACGCTTTTGGAACTCCACGGTGTATAGAACTGTTTTATAGATAGGAAATTACGTCAATGCAATGTCAAAAAGATATTGGTTCAGTAATTAAATTATATCCTATAAAGCATGCTTACCAGCAACAGCGGGACCAAATATTGTACCTTCTCTAATGTCAGAGACGAACTCATTGACTTTCATGCTAAAAACTCTAACAATCATATCTGGTCTGTCGCTTGGTCGCTGGCCTGGCTCAAAACGTATAGACTCCGCTATTTCTTGCCACTTAGAATTGCATGTAAATGTTATGAATAGATCAGGAGGTCCATATACGCGGCATATAGCCATAGCATCTTGGTAATTCATTACCATATATCTCCGACCACCCGTAAAACTTGAGGGTAGTACTACACGTTTACCAACTAAATCACCATCAGTAATGCCACGATCAATTGCATCAACAATACCTTGTATAGAGTCTGTTCTAAGCTCTTCTTGGTGATCAGCTATATATTGCAATCTGTTGGACTCAACAGTAGAGTAGACATCAACGTCTATCTGATCGCTAAGTCGACCATAGCATGTAAAAGGATTTGGTTCATTTATTCTATAATGAATCCTGTGCCTATAGTATTCAAGCATGGAAACATATTTTCTACCTGAGCCATTATAATCAGCATATTTGATTCCAAGGTGAAAGCTACGCTCACCGCGTGGAAACAATAAAGGATATTGTAGGGCCATGTAATGTGGATGAAGAGGAGAAACATGTCTTAGGCCATGATCTTTTTCATGAACCAGGACATCATATTTGTAATCAGTTTCTGAGTATGGACCTACAATGATAGCGGCTATTTCATTGCTAGTTGGTAAGTTATATTGAACTTCGTCCTTTGCATTGCAACCTAGTATTCGAAGAGCCATTGTTTGATTGCCATGGTGAGAAAGCCTCTCCCTAGCAAATCTGAAATGTTGAACAAGTTCGTTTTCACTATCTAGCATAGAGGTAAGCGCCTCAACTATTGCTCTATCGGGTTGATCTCTATTGTCACAATCATTTTCAAAAATATTGAGCCTATTCTGTATCTCATTTTCAGGATCATAGATATATAATTGCGCATATTTTGGTGGCGTTCCTGTGTTAGGTAGAAGAGTACCAATTCGATGGTGCACTACACCGTTAATCTTAAAGACATATGGAGCTGTACCATCATTAATCATCTTATCAGGTACGGCACCCATAGAGGTGAACGCAAACATAGAGTTGTAAGAACGTATTTGCCTCAAGAATTTCTTACAACACACATCTCCATCGAAATTTAGTAAAGTCGAAAGTGGTTCAGGTGGGATAGATATAGCAGGCAATCTGATTTTACCGCTTTTGCAACATAGATTGTATACAATTTTTCTTTTTGATAGTGCTGTCATACTTTTTACCCTTTCTTGATACCAAAAGATAGCACCACAATATGGACATTCATGTGAAGGGCCACCATAATAAGACCTTCTAGGATATGAGGCTGCGGAGAACCAAAAGAGGAGCCCTTAGTTTTTTCCGTACAATATAACCAAAAATAACTAAATAACACTAACCTTTTAAACTTTCGACATAGTCTCTTTGCGTACGTGACGAACTACCAAATGGTTGCAAAGCTTGAGCTAAAAAAATATGCGACATGTATCATTCATTAACTATAGAAAGATGAGGCGTAAGACATACAACCATATGCTACCTAAATGACCAAAAGTATACAGGTCGCACACACCTTCAAATGAAGCACAACGATCTGTTCTTAAGAGGATCCGTCTCTTTCTATTGAAAGTAGCCATCGACGGAGGATACTGAAGGAGAGAACGACGCTTCTTTCCCTTACTAATAATTTCTTGTTGGCGAGACGAAGGCCCTACAACCGGAATTTCACCTATGTGGTGAGTACCGGTTACATCTATGGGACGGCTTATCTGGGAGGTAAGATATATATCTACATGTCGTGGGGCATGACCTCCAAATGCCCTATCGGGCGTACTATTTACGCTGCCACTCATACGCACTAAAAAAGCACAACATAAAAAAAGCAGTCATACAAACAATTGGGTCTAACAATTCAAATGAAAAAATGTATAAACCTAGGCGACCAAATAACTAAACAAAAAGAAAACAATTGCTGGAATGAAAAATGTAAATGAAGGGCAACAATAGTTACGTTTTCGCAGATGTAGCGGTTGACTCTAAAAGTTGTATTGCTACCCAAACCAGCGATACCGAAGCAGTACGACCAGCCGCAGGCCAAAGCTGTGAAAATACAAGTGAACGTGCTTTAGCCTGTTCAATCCAGAACTAAATCTAAAATTAGCTAGCTTGTATTCAGAGAAGCTCACATGTAGTGAAAGAGAAAACAACTAATCTGCTTCAGCCAGTTCAGTTCAAAGATAAACCTCAGATACAATTAAAGTTCATATTCAGAAATTTTCATATGGGCCTAAAATAAAAAAGAAGTGAATCTATTTGAGCCATTTCAGCCTAGAAGTTAAACTGAAATTTAGCTAGGTCATGTTCAAGAAGTCCCACATGCATTGAACATAAAAAAAAAGAGAGAATCTCTTCCTGCTAGCTTAGCTCAAAGGGACAAAACAAATCTCAAAGGTACAAAACAAATGACATGGTTAAATAAAAAAAAGTAATAAAAGTCATGTCTCTTGACTGTTAACTACTCGCTTTATGCACAAAAAGACATATATCTATAGTTGCAAGAACAAATGGCTTTATAAACCACAAGAAGGATAAACGTAGAAATGCAGAAATGTAGGTAACCAAATAACTGTACCGAAAAAGACGTGCGACAAAAGGACAAAACATAAAGCAAGGATATGAAGAACTACCTTTGGATGGACGGAGTACAGTAGATCTTGTTGTGTTCGTAAAAAGCTGCACTGCTACTGTAAATTCTGTTCCACAAGTGATATATTCAGACTTAGACTAAAGCCGCCAGGACAAAAGAAATACTAATGTATCAATCAAACAATACCTCATGCACAAATAAAATGTCAAGTGAAAGAAACAAACAAACAAACCGCTTCAGCCAGTTCAGTTCAAAGGTAAAACTCAGATACAGTTAAAGGTCATATTCAGAAATTTTCATACGGTTCTAAAATAAAAAAGAAGTGAATCTATTTGAGTCATTTCAGCCTAGAAGTTAAACTGAAATTTAGCTAGGTCATGTTCAAGAAGTCCCATATGCATTAAAAAAAAGAATCTCTTCCTGCTAGCTTAGCTCAAAGGGACAAAACAAATGACATGGTCAAATAAAAAAAATAAAAACAGTCATGTCTCTTGACTGTTAACTACTCGATTTATGCACAAAAAGACATATATCTATAGTTGCAAGAACAAATGGCTTTATATACGGCAAGAAGGATAAATGTAGAAATGTAGAAATGTAGGTAAGCAAATAACTGCACTGAAAAAAATGCACGACAAAAGAACAAAACCTAAAGCAAGGATATGAACAACTACCTTTGGATGGACGGAGTACAGCAGATCTTGTTATGTCCGTAAAAAGCTGCACTACTGCTGTAAATTCTGTTCCACAAGTGATATATTCAGACTTTGACTAAAGCCGCCGGGACAAAAGAAAACACTAATGTATCAATCAAACAATACTTCATGCACAAAAAAAATGTCAAGTGAAATAAACAAACAAACAAAACACTTCAGCCAGTTCAGTTCAAAGGTAAAACTCGGATACAGTTAAAGGTCATATTCAGAAATTTTCATACAGGCCTAAAATAAAAAAAGAAGTGAATCTATTTGAGTCATTTCAGCCTAGAAGCTAAACTGAAATTTAGCTAGGTCATGTTAAAGAAGTCCCACATGCATCGAACAAAAAAAAATAGAACCTCTTCCTGCTAGCTTAGCTCAAAGGGACAAAACAAATGACATGGTTAAATAAAAAAAAGTAAAAACAGCCATGTCTCTTGACTGTTAACTACTCGCTTTATGCACAAAAAGACATATATCTATAGTTGCAAGAACAAATGGCTTTCTATACCACAAGAAGGATAAACGTAGAAATGCAGAAATGTAGGTAAACAAATAACTGTACCGAAAAAGACGTGCGACAAAAGGACAAAACATAAAGCAAGGATATGAAGAACTACCTTTGGATGGACGGAGTACAGTAGATCTTGTTGTGTTCGTAAAAAGCTGCACTGCTGCTGTAAATTTTGTTCAGAAACAGTAATACATTAGCTATAAATGTACTTGCAAGGAAGACAAGCTCTTTACCTAATGAACTTTATACACAGAACTGTAATACTGGCAAAATCTAAGAAGGCAAGAGCAAGAGTAGAAACCTAACAAGTTCAATGGTCACCTTTCGTTGAACGGAGCGAAACAGATAACCGGATCACCTGGGCACACGTAAACGCAAATCGAACTGCAGCAAAGAAAGACGATCGTGAGTCACCTATCGTTATATGAAGAGCATCTTTTTTTACTACCAAGGAACACCAGAAAAATAAAGGAGAACACACATAATATAACCAAAAATCGAGGGACAGGAAATCCGTAAAATAAAACATACCACTCTTTCAAAAACAGACATAACATAGTAAACTACACACAGTACATACTAAGGAGGCCAGAAACAAAGGGCAGTTTAACATGATGAACAATCACCCTCTATTAATAGGGCAAAGCAGCCAATCCGATCAGCTGGACAGGACGCGAACAAAAAACAAAACACAGTAAGTAAAGATCAATACGAAAGAACAACGGTTAAAGCTAAAATATGCACCTTTTATGGCAAGGACCATTAAAAAGATCACTCATGTCTCTTGAAAATCAATGGCCACAAGATCTGAAACCAGCGCGATAAAGATCACAAAAAAAAATGACGGCAGACCAACAGACACATGTAGCAAGTAAGGTCGAGGGCACCATCAATGCTGCGACACAAACTCAGCAACCAAAATATTAGCACCCAACCAGGTAAATCCCACAACAGAGTACAATCAAAGCAGGAAAACATATGCATAGAAAGGCAACGAACAGCACTACAGCCAAGAAAAAAAAAAACAAGAACACCCAACCGCATGTTCATACGCTCACGATATGCTCAATGTAGAAACATAATAGAAAAGGGAGAGGACTCACTGATATGCTCGAGGTGGCAAATGCAGTGAAAAAGGAAAAGGGAGAGAACTAACCCCAGTATGCAGTTTATATATAGACTAAGTTGAGGTAACCAGAGGAGTAGGTAGCACAGTATTTTAGTACAGCGTAATACACATTTGAAAGCCACAGCAAAGAGAAAAGTAACCTTACCATGGTCTAGTAACTAACCTCCGATGTGCTCTAGAATGTTGTAAGCACTGCACCTGCACACATACCAATGGACAGCAGGGCCCTACCCACAGAGAAAAAACGTACCTCACAGCAAAAGAACCGAAGGAGAAAGCAGGTGCACAGGGCACCACCGACCACCGTGGCACGCCACCGAGATGAGCCGGCATGCCACTGGAACGAGGCGGCGGCCTGGTACTGGTATTGATAGGCAACGAAGATCACATTGAAACCAGAAAAGAGAACGATGAAGCAATGAACTGTAGGTGTAGGAGGAAGACAAAGAGTACACAAGCAAACAGTGACGTACCGGCGAGCACAGTGGCCATGGTACTGGTAGGCGGCGACGGCCGCGGCAACAAGTAGTTGTACAAAGCATAAAAAGCCACTGCGATGCAAATGTGTACAGATCTGGACGAGGGACTCACCTCCGCAGCCACTTCCTTCGACGCGGCGAGCGAAAAGGCAGGGAACGGTAGGAAGGGGTGACGGGCGGCGAGGCACCGGCGAAGCAAGCCCCTTGAACAACGGCGAGCGGAAGTAGTTGTTCTTGGATAATACGATCTCGCCGTTCTACTTCATGCTGGCCAGGTGCTTGAACAACCATTTGGCACTACCATGGTGGATGTCATGTAGGGAAGGTGATTGATCAGCAACACCGTGTGCTTGGAGTTTCAGGTGTCCATGTAGTTGATGGCTCAACATTTTCTAGATCACAAAGGACAAACCCTCAAGCCACTTTCATGATGATGGGCAGGTACATTAACCATAACTAATCAAAAAAACCATATGAATTGTAGTAAGCAAACCTTCAACCACTTACGATTCATCTCAACAGCCAGTCAGGCACGATACACCAGCGGGCGTGAAGGGCGGCGCCGATGGCTCGAGCCACCGGAGTCCACGCCGGTGAGAAGCGGCGGCGAGCAAGCTCCGGGAACGACGGCGAGCGAGCTCCAGGAATCGGACGCCTGGAGGGATGTCGAAGAGGGCCTGGCTGTGGCCGGGTCCTTGTGGCCCGATGCAGTGGGGAAGAGGAGGCGAAGCAGAGCCGAGGCAGCCATGGATGGGCCGTGGGCGACCGCGTCGGGCGTGAAGGGCGGCACCGGTGGCTCGAGCCACCAGAGTCCACGCCGGTGAGTCCACGCCTGTGAGAAGCGGCGGCGAGCAAGCTCCGGGAACGACGGCGAGCGAGCTCCAGGAATCGGACGCCTGGAGGGATGTCGAAGAGGGCCTGGCTGTGGCCGGGTCCTTGTGGCCCGATGCAGTGGGGAAGAGGAGGCGAAGCAGAGCCGAGGCAGCCATGGATGGGCCGTGGGCGACCGCGTCGGGCGTTAAGGGCGGCACCGGTGGCTCGAGCCACCAGAGTCCACGCCGGTGAGAAGCGGCGGCGAGCTAGGGCTAGCTAGAGAAAGGCATCGCACACGCAAAAAGGGAATAGGAAGAGCTTATCCTTTCTCAGACTTTTGGACTGACAGCTAATTCCGAAGAAACACGAGGGGCTTTCTGCAAAAACGAAAGCAGCGAGGACTCATGCAGATTTACAGCAGAACCGGAGGGCCTCTCCGCGAGAAAGCCGACGTGGAGCTCCCTGGGAGCTCAAATCGGCAGAGGCTTAAAGAGTTAAGATTCTACACTGAAGCTGTCAGAACAGAGTCTGAATATAGGAATACATATGTAGAGGGAGGCCCAGGGGGCCTAATAAGCAGATACTCTGTCTGATCCACATGGGTGGCTGCTGAGCTGAATTCTAAAGATTGAGCAAGAGATGACAATGATCTCCAAGTTCACGGCAAAGGATTCTTTGCTCTAGGCATTGATTCAAGTACATTGCATTCTACATTGAACCTGTCAGGGAAGAGTTTAAATGGACACACTTTTTAAAATCTAGTGACCAGGGTCTAATCATCAGGTATTATATTCAACAAGCTCAACTATTTAACTGGTCAAAATATTTAAGCGAGAGAAAACAAGGACCCCAACAGTCATGAGATCAGATTCTTCACTCTAGACATTGAATTTGGGATGGGTTTATCAACCCCATATCAGAATGGATTCACTGTATGCCTCTGGACATACAGATGTTTAGATAGTAAATTGTTGGGATCCACCTCACAAAGTAATGCAGATAACGGCAGCAATCCAACATGGAAAATAGTGAGAAGTGAGAACACAAGTATTTTGTCCATAAATCGCAGCAGGGTGATTCTTGTAACACTCCATAAGTATAGCACAAGTTCAGCGCACTAACTGTTATGGCAGCTACAGGAATTATTCAACAGAAATGTAGACATTCTCGCCATGAAGGTTGTTCAACGGATGGCCGATTGTTAGCCTGGTGGCCAGTTCATCTGCCTGCCTCCAATGAGATGTACATGAATATGGTAAACAGATTGGCCTGCAAATAAAGATATCAACAAATGTTCGAGCAAATATATATACGAACACTGAAATGAGACGCACATCCATTAGGGCCATCATTGATGACAACACGGTAGCCATCTTCAAGTCTTTCCTGCTTCGCAACAACTTTCGCAACATAGAGGAGGTAGCCAAGTATCTCTACATGCCTCTCTTCTGCCTGCAAAGATGGTAAAGATGACATGCATTTAGTTTGGGAGATTTGAGAATTTGCCAATAAAAAGTTTGTGTAGTTTGATAATTTGCTACTAAAAATTTTGTGCAGTTTGATAATTTGCCACTTGTGTGGATGATAAGTGGGGCTATCTGAGTCTATGACAGTAGGTCAAAATGGTAAATGATCAAAGCCACTTTAGGAGTGGCAAATTATCAAATATTCCATTGACTTTGGTAATAGATGAAAGTTAAAAATACCTTTGATAGGCCAGTTAACCCATCCTTGACTTTGGGAATGATTACAATGTGCGTTGGAGCTTGAGGATTTATGTCTCTGAAAGCCAGAACCTGGGTTCATGCAAAAAAAAAAAACAAAAACAAATTCACCATATGGAGAATTAAGAAAGATGAACACGATTGTTTGATCAAAAACATAAGATCAATGCACTTTGCACTCAATGTACTTAGGCATCTCAATGCAATAAAAAAGTAGAATTCGAGCAAGCATCCAGTTTACTTAGGTGTCAGAACCTTGCATTTAGGTACTATATCGTGCCCTAGTAATTGGTAAGATGAAAACTATGCATTCTACGATATTGGCTCCTGCAAGAATGACTATGCAAATATATAGTGATTCTCCATACAGAGTGCTTGTTTCACACTGTAGAGAGCATGACAGGCCTCACACGAGGTGCAGACTCTATGTCATTGATTTGTGTCGAGGAGTTGGCCGCTGTGAGCCTGTGACAGTCACCGGATCATTCATTCACTGGCAATATATGAAATAGAGAAGGGGTGAGCCAACAGAGAACTAATACACAATGTATCCTTTCTCTAGATGTTTGCCTTCATGACTACCGACACTTCAAGCAATCCTAACAGAACACTAGCCCACTACTTGATCTCTTTCATCATGCTGCTGCCTTCTAGAACCAATTTGGTAATTGAATGCTATGCTTGATGCTTCTGCTGATTATGCTGTATTTTAACTCCTCCGACATGTTTACTAACAGTTTCTTATCTCTCTCTTTTTTTTGTTGGGCCATGTCTACTGCACTTTAATGCATTGAGTTAAAGACTTAAAATTCCTTATCCTACTCGTAATTGCAATATAACAATGCTATCAACAATTGATCATAGTGCATCAGCTCATGATTACAACACAAAGCATGATCAAGGCTATTTCCAGTCTAATATAGAGACAACAAAATTAAGCAGTACCTTCTCATCCTCAAATACCACAGTGGAAGGTATTTCCTTCTTGATGATCTTGTCAAATCTACAGATGCAACAAATCGAGAAATTAATCCACTTGCACAAAGATTTTCTGCACAAAATGTAAAAAAAACGCTAAACTTTTCTTAGTTTCCTACATTTTCTGAATCAAAAAGTTGGCATATTCAGTAACTTAACCTTGACGATAAGGAATAACTCACTCAAATCCTTCAGATAAGAGATATCAACTAACATTATTCATTAGAACATGCCACAACAAGTGAACAAACTAATTAGTTAATGCTCAATGCTCATGTGAACTTTGATGATGGTGTTCCATAGTGTTGTGGAGATGCATAGTAATTGGTTGCCAAACATCTAATGAAAATGACATCTAACAATTTATCTCTAAACAATACATATTAGTACAAGCCTTCAGGGTTCATTCCATAATATTAGTTTTTTTACAGGCATAAGAAACTATGATGGATGTCCAGGTTCTGCTTTGGTAAATTGAACAGGTTCCTCTACCTTACATCTTATGATCTCATCGAGTATATACTCATATCTGGGTAAGCTGGGACAGCTACAAATTGGTATGCAAGGTAGGAGAAGTTTGTAAGCAGTCATGCTTGCCCCATGGTACAATATCCCCATTTCAAATTTGGGCAAGGTCTCACTAGTGCTGTGCAGCATTTCAGTAATTAGGGAAGAACCCTAGCTTAAACAGTTAACAGTATACTAATATAAGGAGCAAACTTGGATACACCATTAGTTCAAACCAATCCTGCAATTCACATCAACAGGAATTACAGGTACGCACTAGCAGTCCTAGCACAGCTTGGAATTTGGAAAGACATAGTTCATAGGATAACACGCCGAGCTAATCAAATCTACGATCTCCCAACGCATCCAGGACCTGCCTGAACTACTGAAGCCGCAACACAGGAGATCAAGAAGCAAACACCGAAAGTACTTACACTGACAGACTGACTACACATCAGCGCGGGATTTGCCGCTGGAGGAGAAGAAGAGGTGCTCACATGGTGGGCCGTCGTTGGGCACGGCGGCGAGCGCCGCCTCCTTCTCCGATGTCATGGTGGGTGGGGGATCGATCGAGCTCCCCCGAGCTGAGCAGATCGCCGCCGCAAGGGTTCCGCGGATAAAGACACGAGAGCACGAATCCCTCGTCTTCCACGTCAATTTACCGTCATGCCCTTCCAGTTTCTGGTGGTGCCCTACTGCCCTGGCGCTTTACACCAACCATGGCAGAAAAGCGTAAGAAGGGAATCCGTGAATAAACCTGGTTAACGTAAGAGACAAAACTCACCAAGAACTGATCATTCTCTGCCTCTGACTCTGATAATCATCTGCAAACAAGAACACCTGTGAGACAAATTGTCCCTGGAACTGGCATCGCCGTGTGACATTTTCCTTCCTTGGCTGCATCCATCGAAATGCGAAGTAGACATCATGGTTTACAGGCTACAAGGGGTGGAAGTGATCTGGTCAGATCAATCTGAATTTGCAGATGAACGAACAGAGAAATCGAACAGATGACGTATTGCAGCATCATCGGTGGACGAATCACAGCGTGGTCATTGGATGGATACAGACATACAGTGCGGTCTCTTCTTGAAATGCCGTGACGGACTCGAGGCGGGGCCCACAGAATCACGGATCGCTGAGTGCTTTCAGATGGTTCAGAAGTCAGAAAAAAAGGGTCAAACAAACGGAAGCCGCCATGGTGGTGGTTACTCTTTCCCAAATATAAATTATTTTAAAACTTTTGTATTTTTTAAATATTTTATTTCTGAAAATATAGTACTACCTTTATAAATAAATTACTCACGATTTTCAGGCAATTAAATCAGTAGTTGACTTATGTTTTTTTCTTCTTGACTCAGTTTAGATCCTTTGAAAAAATCTCATGTTAAAACAGAGCCCTAATTTTTTCTCGGGTTAATTAACAGTTGGACGGGGCATGGTGGAAGCTTCTCAGTTGAGCTCACCTCTCTCTTAGCCATGGCTGACCAAAGCATTACGCAGGTGGTAGCTAATTACCGAGCCTTGGTAAGCATATGGCGGCACCATGGCCAGTATCGAGCTTAAAAAATGCGATCTTTCGAGCCTAGCTAGCTCGCGTGCTGCCTGGAAGGTCCGAAGAAACGGCAGCGTTGAATTGAAATGGCAGTCGAATTATCTTCACGTCTGATGATCAGCGACGGGTAGCCGACGTGCCATACGCCCAGTCGCCCATACCCTTTCCGCGCCTACAAATAGATAGATTTCTTGCGGATTCTCCCAGATTTTCAGGATTCATCACTCATCAGCACGTTCGTAGCTACCCGAAATTTCAGCAGCGATGAACGGCGGCAGCCCGGTGATGACGGAGAGCGAACGGCGGGCGTACCGGTACGGGCAGGCATCGTCGCCGAAGCTGCGGGTGCCCGGGCAGCTGGGCTGCATAAGGAAGTCGTGGTCCAACGACTCGCTCTCCAGCTACGGCGGACGCGGCGGCGGCGGCAGGGCCGGCGGCGCCGCCCAGTCGTGCGTGTGCTCGCCCACCATGCACCCGGGCTCCTTCCGGTGCAAGCACCACCGCCACGCCTCCAACCTCGGGCGCCGCCGCGCCGCCCAGCCACGCAGCGGCCGACGCCGTCGACGTCGTCAAGCAGCAGGAGGCCCAGGAGATGGCGTCGTAAGGGCGACAACGCTCAAGTCTTCGCATGAGGTACACCGTACACGCCCTGTTCGATCGATATTCGATCATCGCATTCGCATGCGTGCGTTGTATTCACTTCTATAGTTCTATCAATGAAGGACAGGTGTGGAAAGTTGCTTTTTTTGTTGTCATTCGAGATTTTGTGCGATGATGTGTGTTTTCTTTGCAAGAATGTAAAATAATTGGCGTGTAAATATAACTTGATGAGAAAATTTGGCCCTTCAAAAAATCAAGGAGCACACGCCAGAAAACTTGTCACCTGCGATGCTGCTGTGTTTCTTTCCATGCTTACTGCCTACTGATGACATCAAACCAAGACCTCGGACCCTCGGTTTGCACAATTGCACAGTGAAGAGATTGATTTGTCTGAGGTGAAT